>JAPZDY010000009.1:9113742-9123829 GCA_029783645.1 Ctenochaetus hawaiiensis
ACACACACACACACACACAGAAACACAGGCACACATGCAAACAAAATCAGGTGAGACAGAGGTGATAATGAGATATATAAACAGCTTTCTCCCTAATAAAGCAGACGGCTGCTGAGAGCTTAATAGACTTGACAAAAGGGGCGGCTGTCAGGTCTCATTTTCGGAGACAGCTCTGAGAATCTGACGAGGCAAGTCTCCAGCTCTCTCTCTCTCTCTCTCTCTCTGCTCCTCCTGCACACTCTCTGATTCAAAAATAGCCAATAATTGCCCGAGCATCCAAGGTGACAAATCTGTCAATGCGATGCGATATATAGATAGATGGGTGTAGGAGGCAAGACAGAGAGAGAGAGGGAGAAAAGAGGATTAGAATGAGAACAGTGGAGCGGATTTAAGAATAAAAAAAAAAGGGAGGGAACAGAAAGGGGAAGATGAGCAGAATTAAGCAGCAGACGTGCAGATAGCTTTGAACATTTTTTCAAGGGAAACATACTTGTAACAGCTAGGTAGGTATTTGTCTGGATCTCTCCGGCGAGATTGCGGGCAAAGCACTGAAACATCCCTGTGTCATCTGGCAGGAGACCGTTGATCTGCAGACTGCCTCCTACCAACACCCTGTACCTGGGGATCTTCACCGGGCTGATGGGCACTGCGTCTTTATACCACACTATGTCTGGCTGCGGCGTGCCTGCAGAGGAAGAAGAGGATTAAATTTCTTTTTTTCCTTTTTTTTTTTCCCTAAGAACCCCTTTTGCTTTGTTTTTTTTGTCATTTTCTTTGCGCTTTTAACACATGCCACAGCACACAGAAAAACAAACAGCACTAACCTCGTGCCTGACAGGGAATATCCACCACCTTCTCCATCTCTGCACTGATATGACTCGGTGGTTCTTTGACAAACAGGGGATACTCTGTTTGGCAGAGAAGAAAAAAGCATAAAACATTGCTGCACTGACGTCTTTCAAAAAGAACAACTCAAGAATCATTTTATCTCGGCCTTAGATAACAACATCAACTCTATTGCTAAAGTATAAAATGGCATCATGGGAGTTAGCATGCTGATGCAATTTTTAGATAATTCAGTCTCAGCTGCTGTGCATGAGGTTAAAACATAAGCTGCGGGTTATTTACCGAGAACATGCAGGAAGGCCCCTGCAGTGACTGAGGGGACGCTGCTGCTGCGGAGTGACGCCTCACACTCATAATAGCCACTATCAGTGACCGCAGGCAAACTGATGACCAGTCGACGGCCGAAGTCTCGAATCCCTGTATTGACCACTACCCCGTCTTTCTTCCAAGTAATACTCATTTTGACGAGAGGTCTGAAGGAGAGAAAAAAAAAAGATGAAAAGGAGAGAAAGAGAGCAAGAGATAGGGAGTGAGCTTTTTAATACAGATTCATATTCTGTTTCAAGGTTACGGAGCACTGAGGGAGCAATGGGATACATCTGTCATTCTGATTAAGTCTTTGAATTGGAGATAATAGTCAGAATTCAGGACTGGGATTGCGCAAGACCACGAGAACAGAGTGAAGCCTTGAATCAAAGAGAAGAATGGAGGAGAGGAACAAAATGAGAGATGTACGAAACACTTTTCCATCATGCTCAAACAAAAGATTTCTAGAACCATTCAAATCACAAAAATATCGAATGTGGAGGTGAAAGAAGGTGGAGGTGTTTTGATAATGCATGCATGTCTGCTTGTGTGTTTTTTTTTTTTCACATTTGTGCTTCTCCTCAGCATGCATGTGTGTAAGTGTGTGTCTACCTTGCATTGGCAACACACTCCATGATAGCCTCGTTTCTCCCCATGGTTACGCTGGTGTTCTTTGGGGGGACGATGATAGACGGAGCGATTGGGTCTGCAGGTCCTCCCACATCTATCACACGCACAGAAACGCACAGAGGCAGATAGAAAAAAAACAGAAAAAAATCCATAAACAATATGCAGACCTCGGATTAAATCTTTGCGTCTGCCTGTTACAGCCAATTGAGCGTGACTAGATCCTTACGTAGAGACTGACAATCCGTCACCATCAACCATCAGGTAGCTGCCATGCTATCACCCGACTATTAACACCCCTGTCTTTACATTAGAGCTTTTTTTTTTTTTTTTTGGCACGCACAGCATTTCCCCAGCACGGTGTTAGCCCAGGTGTTCAAAGCCATTATGTAGCATAATTGAGACAAACACAAAAGGCGATTAAATGCAGCACCATCACTCACAGGCTTCATGGAGCCTCCAGCCAGCCATCGATTCACTGCCCTCAATCAGTGATCTCTCTCTGAATCTGATCTCATTTTCCCCCCCACCTCCCCAGAGAACAAGTACGGGCACAGCGCGCTTGTACGTGTTTGAGTGATTGTGTGTTTATGGTGTATACTGTATGCATTTATGTTCGTGATGCCAAGAGTTTTTTTTTTTTTTTTTTTAAGGCCATCCTGGGTTAAAAGGGTGTCTAATCAAGTGTTTGTTATCTTTATTGCTGTTTTGTGCCACCTCGTTGGAAAATCACCCCCCCTATCAAGACCCATTTTTGTGGAATCTCAGCAGTGTAATGACAAAGCTTCCTGCACAAACACTGACTGAGGGTAGGAGTGGCCCTCCTGATGGGTTACTGCTGTTTGGTTCTGCTCCATATTTGACTGCTTCATTCAAGTCTTCAGTTCTTCAGCTTTAGAGTTTAAAATTACAATTTCACCATTTTCGAATCTGGTTTTACACAGAATGTTCAAACAGTGGCTGTAAAAATACTTTTTTTTTTTAACAATTTGCCTTGTTGTTGTTTTTTTTTGTGGAGTTCCCATAGCACAAATTCTTGTTTATGTAATAAGTTTTGAAATCGATATAAAGCACAGCCTTAAGTACAAATAGACAGGAGACGACAATATGCTAACTGTATTTAAAAGTAGTGTTTTTAGCTGGTAAAAGTGCTATAAAATGAAATTTTACAGCCTCAGGCTCAAAGTCACATATAACTGCTGCTGATGTTTTGCTAGCAGATTTAAAGAATTTTTGAACATTTCAAAACTACACCATATAAATTAACATGGAGGCAGACCTTAATAAAGATCAAAAAGACAGCTCTTATAGCCTCACAGAGTTTATAAGACATGAAGTGGTGGACCCAGACCCAAATATACAACGGCAAGATGTTTGTAAGACAGAACTTTGGTGTTCTGAAGCAAGAATTTTGGACATATAGAGTCAAGCATAGAGCTATGGGGCGGCCAAAATATGGTGATGAGCATATTTTTAATTATCTGCAATAAATGTAAATTGCACATAAAAACTAGATGTCATTTTAAAAAGCTACCTCCGAGTCCTTTTGTAGCACTTCATCACTAGAGGGACTCTTTCGAGCATCTACTTGATCCTTGACATATGAATGTCAATGAAAACATTTACCTCAGCTCATTAAACTGGCAGAATCAAATGAGACGGAAGAAAATTAGTAATTGCAGAAAACGTTGAAAAAAGTTGGGAAAATTAGAGTTTTGTGTTTGTGTGTTTGATTAATTTGCATGAAATCTGTTGTGGTGATTTAAGAGTACGCTGGCACACAGCACGAGCAGAAGGTCAAACAACTGACAGCTAGCCTGTTAGCTCAAATACAACAGTTGTTGGCTGGATGATAATTAGTTAGACTGATAAAATTTTGTCATACTGCAGCTGACTGTGAGGTTTTAAAATTTCACTAGAGACTTGATTAATCCATTTCATTGCGGTGGTAAGCATCATCTTGAACACATTATTGACATTATTATTAATAAGCAGAGTGAAGACCAGGCAATCCATGTAGAAGAGCTTACTTTCAAGTCATCAGAAGATTCAAAAAGCTGAAAAAGATGAAATTAAACAGAATGCAATAATTCGCCAAGGTCTGAGGGATTTATGAGAAAGAAAAATCTAAATCAGTTGGATCAGAGGTTATTGGCTAAAATGTACCATTACAGGCTCTTGCCTGATCTGTGAAAATTTGTTGCCTAATTAATCTTTGAGACTATGTGGAAAGTTTGACTGATGTGTTTCTTCTGAGCTTCTGATACATTCAGTAGTGAGTGAGGTAATGCAAAAAGGGAGAAGAAGGAGAAGAAGAGGTGGTGATGGATGAAGAGATAAGAATAAGGATAAGATGAAGCATTAGCAAAGCTGCTAAGGCCAGTAATTAGCAGTGGTATAAACAGCACACAGTAATAATCTATGAATGATTCATTGATGGTGATTGTTAATGCAGTCATCTTGAAGCTGTGAAAAAAAAAAAAGGTTGGTGATGGTTGCTGCAATTTGTGTGAAATTCTCCCTTTCAAGCAGAGTGCTGACATTATATTTAAAGATCTGTTTTGAAATGTTTTACAGATTTGTGTAATTATTAAATCTAAATTGGTTTGTCAAACTGAAAGTCCAGAGTGCAGAAGCTGGGTAGATCCATTGTGTTTTCCTCAGCATACAATCACAAGGATAGTTTTTTTTATTATCCCAGAATGAGCCTTTAATATCTACAAAGCAAGCAGAAGTGATGAAGCACCGCCATGTTTCTACGGTAGCCAGATATAGACAAACTAGGCCCCAGTTTTAAATTAGTGTGATTCTCCTTTTTTGCAGCCAAAACTTTGTCATTTGTCCACAAATGGGAAGAGATGGTGAATGGATGAATATTCAGTTGGTTGCAATCTGTAGTCTCACCACTAGATGCCACTAAATCCTCCACACTGGACCTCCATGTTAAGTTTGTTGCTATTTGACTGAGAGCGGTTTCTCTGTTTGCCAGCGAAAACTGGGAATCCATGTGACTTGTCAGAAAGCTCATTTTATTCTCTTGGAGCCCTGGTTGGTTCCTTGGCAGACATTAATTAATGTACTGCAGTTCATAAATTCTCAGTGTTGAGAATACCTCAAGTGTGTAATCCTCTAATTAAATGTAGAAAGTAAACAACGTGTTGACCTGCATAGCAAACTCAAGCTACTAATGTCACCATATTGTTTACATCTGTCCAAAGACAATTGTAAACCCAAGTCATCTGTTGTGAATTTCACAGTCTACAGAATGAGGCAAAAAGTCTGCCCATTTCGAGTATTAGCCAGTGTCAGTTTGCTTTTTACTATTAGACTCAGCTCTGCCTCATTTGTATGCTCCCTTTGGAACAACACGCTCCCTCTACTGCATATTTTTTCTGTCTTTTCTCCACAGACTTGCTAAAATGAACAAATGCAGCTGTAAAAACCTTATTGACTTTCAGATGCAAAATGCGCCTGTGTGATCCATGAGGCCAGATTCAGCGATATTCCGCGATATCTGGTCCCCACAGATTGCTGTTTCATGCGTACTGAATTCAAAACACCGTATTAATGATATGATGAGCAGATGCCGGAGCGAGCAAGACAGCGATGCTTGAAATGCGCATGTGAACCGGCGGAAATCCTCATACGGTAGTCAAACCTCTGTCTTCATCTTTTTATCAAAGGTTTCGTTACATGTGGCAAACATCATTACAAATATTTCCCTCAGAGCCAGTTAGAAAATACATTTGGTGACTCATTTAATTGGCTGCTCGTAGTAAGCAGAGAAAGACTGATTTTGTTTAGATCAAAGGAAGTAACAGAACGTGGGGCACCAGGGGAAGTGACAGGTTCAACAGAACACTACATGTAACCATGCTTGCATAAGCAGAGCCAAACCTTATTTAAAGAGATGAGCAAGTTCTTTTTATAAGTGAGGCCGACCTTCTAATCTGATGTGTGTGACTGAGTGCGTGTGCGTGTGTGTGTGTGTGGGCCTGTGGGCGTGTGTGTGTGTTTAATCATTCCCCGCTCGCTCAGTGTCATTTTCATAAATCGGCTTTTTGTGGGCAGCGATTAAACTGAAGGTCTACTTTATGGGCCCGTACATCCAGCCAGTCAGAGAGGTGCTGCCGGAGCTCCACCTTAAACACACCTTACGAGTGTAATTCACTGCTCGATTCTGAGGTGAGAGGAGGACTGCAGAACAAGAAGACAACTATTGTGGTGAAGGTAATAGGTATGATTATGTCTGTTGGACGGATAGAAGATGCAACAGCAGAATGGAGTGATATGATTAAATGGTACGTCAGTAGAGGGCGCTACCTGTTGTGTAACTGCTCCGTAAAAGGAATGCGTGTTCAAGTTTTGAGCTGATTATTCAGAATTAAGCCTCATTTTCATGCAAGCTACTATTGACGCAAATTAACTACAAGTAAAATGTGTCGTTCAGAAGCCTGATGCTTAAAGTTTCCCTCTAGACACCTTTTGAAAAATGCTCTCTAACATGATTTATGCTGTTTAACTTTTTTTTTTTTTTTAACTTTTTGCCAAAAAATTCAAGTAGAGCTCTAGAACAGTGTCTGGAAGGACATCTACTCTTTCTTCCTCAATAAAAAATATTGGACATATGAATCAAAGTCTCTGTGTGTTGCCAAACACCCATGCTTGTCTTAGGTTGACGGTACAGTCAATATAATCAAGGTCTGACAGTTTTGGTGACATAAAAATAAGAAAAGCCCTTTTTCAGAGATAATCTGTAAATGTGTTTGTTTTGGTGTGTACTTACTTTCCACTGTGAGTATGATGGGCTGGCTGGTTTTGTTCTCCCCATTCTTGTCATTGACCGCCTGGGCGTAGTAACGTCCCGCATCAGGCGCCACAGTGGACAGGATGACCAGCGTGTTTTCCAGGGTGATGGCACTGAGTAAATATGCATGCACGCCACAGGCACACGTTAGTTTAGCATACTTTTAAGGATACTTCATTGTCTTACCATCATTTGCACTCACTTTAGTTCAACTTTACTCAATAAAGGCACAAAGAGCATTGAATGCAATTAAATCACACCGGGGTCATCAATTTTGCTCGCAATTAATCACACATCCTCAGTCAGCTGGTGTGCATTTCAACATTCATCCACTAACACACACTAAATGGCACACACATGCACAAGCACTAACAAGCACAAAGACCCACACATATCATTAAAACCAGTGAGTAGTTGTTCCTCACAGTCGATAAACCCTGAGGGTAAACTGACACACAAACAAACACATGAATTATGTCTGAAAAGAAGCACACACAAAAAAGCAATTTTTATAAGCTCTTCCATCTTCAAGGTACCACAGTGTCTTCATGGAATAGTTCAGAATATTTCTCATTATTTTAGACTCACTGTTCCTTGAGGACTTTGGTATTAGCACAAAGTTTACTCTGGTTTTAATGGCTGCATAAGTAACTGTAGGCCAGTCTGAGTTATGCTCTTAGAACCAGTTTGTCAGTCTGGCTTTGTAGTTGTAAGAGTCTGAATGCATCCAGACAAATGAATTGCTCTTGCAACAGCTTTGTGCAACTAATGAACTTACATTTCTTTATTTTAATCTCTTTGTTATAATGTAAAGCCACAGTCCATCTTTTTTTTTTTTGCAGACTCATTATAGAGATGGATAATAGCAACTGATAGATAACACGGGGGCACGTAGAGTCCCTAACTTAGTATCAGTAAAGTGTCTTTTTAGATTAAAATTGATTTTTGATTCCTTCAACATTAATTGCATCTACAATCATTTCTAATAATAAAAAAAAAATATTGAATGTAAAAAGTACACACTGGCAATTACCCTGAAAAATACCAAGCTGTACCTTTAAAAATCATCCTCATGATTGAGTCCCTGCAGCCTCGAGAATGGCTAAACATTGGTTAGGCTGATGGCCTCAAACATTTGAGAAGGGCCCATTAAATGAAAGCTGACGCTAAGAAGGCAGCCAGATTAGACGCTTTGTATCTGCCAGCATCTGCCTGATCGGCGCAGGATAAACAGACACACTCCTGGACAATTAAGGAGCTGCGGCTCTCACCGAGTCAACAGACACTTAATGGAGACACGCAAACACCAACATACACACACGCGCCTGTGAATATCAATGTGGCCTGACACAAAGCGAGCAAACAAGCGGTAAATGCAGAGTGTCCTGTCAGTGCCTCTCACTGTCACAGAGCAAAGCTTCACTGCGTCACCTCCGATAAGAGTCAGTGGCGGAGTAACCAGCTCTGGAATTGGTCGAAACATTCATGAAAGGGGCTGAGATTTTTCGAACAGTTTCTCTCTGCTTGTACTGTGTTTTTTGGAGCCCTGCAGGCGGAGGATACATACACCAATCTATTTTTTTTTTTTTTGTTAGGGAGGAGGGCAAGAGCATGCAACTCAAAGCAGAAGTCATCATGTCAGCTACGAAACAGCGGAGCTCGCTGCTGAATAATAGAGGAGGAGATGGTTTCTGGGAGTTGTGCACTGCCTCCCTTTATTTGTATGGATGGCAAAATTAATCTCAGGTGATTACCCTCAGAGTATCTCTGCAGGAAAATTGCATATCTGAACAGACATGAATCCAACAACCAAAAATAAAAAAAAAAAAAAGAAACCTCCTGCACACTCACACAGCATAGCCCATACAAATATTCAGTCACCCCGAGAACTCCCGCTGTGCACATACAGCCTCACCACATGCACATATGCACATACACACACCCTCCCACACACAAATCCACCCAGGGGTGAGTGCTGTCAGTCAAATATATCATCAATTGAGGCCTTTTGTCCAGTTTTGTCTAATTGGTTCCCCTGCTGCCTGCTCTATCTCCACCCTTCAATCATTCTGCCTGCAAAGTCAATAGCAGCGATATAATAACCCGCTTTATCACTGAGGAGCGATTCAATGATGAACACAGAGCCTGCGCCGAAATTCGTTCATCAACTACTCTGCTCAACTTCAGCGTGATGTGTGGGGGATTGGAGAAAATCTGTGAGCAGTATTGAACTTCTTGGAGTTCTCCGAAGTAAAAGATAATTCTGCTTCAGCAGCTCAGCTCTCACCGGCAGCTCACACATATGAGAACACACGAGCGCAGAAACACACGAGTCACACGCACGCACACACACACACACGCTCCCTGCTCACACCAAACAAAACAAGCTGAGGTGAAGGCAGACTTACATACGGCTGCTGGAGGGAATCTTACGCCCATCTCTGAACCAGGTGATCTGTGGCCTGGGGAAGCTGTGTATCCTCGGTGCGTGGATGAGAGCACCCTCACCCTGGGATACAGTTTGAGACCTCTCACCCTCCACAAAGCCGCCCATGTCTAGCAGAAATAAAGAAAAGCATGTAAGAAGGAGAAGGAGACAAAGAAAATAAAATATTAATTCTAGAAGAGAAAAACGTTGCCAACATGTTGAAATTCATGCCAGCAACAAAGAAGATGAAAAAGAAGAATTGTCATTATTACCCAGTTAAATACCTTTTTCAAAGCCTAAGCTCCTTTACTCAGTGACTCATCCACATACTGTGCATGACAAGCCTTTAGCAAAGAAAAAAAAAAAAAAACAGCGCCCTCCCCTCACTCTGCCAGAAACGGGGCTGTATGGAAAGAAACCCACACTTACAGGCAACCTGCACTTCAGTGCTGCACTGCATTATAGCACCCACTCGGTTTCTCACAATGCAGCGGTAGTGGCCGGCGTGTGCTCGGTCCAGCGAGGGTATCAGGTACCTAATGGGCATACGCAACATAAAGTGCCATTAGTCATCATCCGTATGACAGCAGAGCGACATTTGTCATCTGGACGCTTTTATCCCTCAAATTCGAGACGCTAAATTAATTGAGCTTGTTTTTGTCTGGCACCTGCGAAAAAAAAAACAGCTTAAATGGCATTCCACTTAGTAGCCAGAAAAAAAAGGGGCCTTGAAGTGAGACTGGGCGCTGATGCTGCTCTGGACGGTCGACAGTGAAACCTAAAGGAAGGAGAATGTTATTTTAAAGGCAGGTGGAGAGCGAACAGCAACGCAGCAAAAGCCTCTGACTGTCAGAAGTGACAGAACGCCACTGTTAACCTATGTCTTCAGTCAAACCAATCCAATCACACGAGCGCCTCTGCGGGCGTAGCTCCGTCTCTCACCCTGACGTGCACTCATGTTAAATGGCATGTGTGAAATTCTGGCTAGATAACCCCTGAGCCCAGTCCCCCTTTTAATTGGTTTGCTTCAGCCACTTAGCGGTGTGGAGTCCACCCCTCTGCCTTGCCCCCCC
>JAPZDY010000009.1:9123929-9144572 GCA_029783645.1 Ctenochaetus hawaiiensis
CATTCATACACACAAGCACACAGTATATGAACAAATGAGCACAAGAATACACACACACACACACACACACACACACAGAAAGGCCTTGTTAGCACAGGCTGAAGCTTTCTCTCGCCACACTCTGTGCTGTTTGTTGAATTGCTCAGCACCGGTGGTTAGAGGGTGAAGTATGTAATAAAAGGTGCCCCTGTAGGAACCCGTTGGCCGAAGAAACATCATCTTACTGCTGACATAGCAAAGCCACCCACACCGTGCGAAAAACCTGAAGAAAAAATGTGCATTGTGTGATTTTGATTTGGCAATGATATTTTTTTTTTTCTCGACAAACAGCAAGAGAGAAAAGAGGAGTTATCTGCTAACACCATCTCTGAATGAATACAGTGTGAGATACAAATCGGAATAAATCTGACAATCCCCTGAACACGAGATGCTATGTCTCAAGGGAGATGTGCAGCCAAATCAGTACTGAATAAATCCATAGAAATGAGTCTTGAATATGAATAAAAATGAGCAATTGAAGCTATTAGTTACAATTAAATGCCGCTAAAATGTCCTCATGTAGTAAGCTAATTATAGTTGATGAATAATATTAATAAAAAATAAAGATAGTGGAATCAGTTCCAGCAGACGAGGTTGCATTTCTTACCTGTACTCCAAAGAGAAACGAGTGAGCTCGGTGCCATTATAGATCCATTTGAATTCCAGGGGCCAGCTGCCCTCCGCCATGCAGGTAAGGACCAGGCGGTTCCCCTCCAGGTGAACTTGGGTCTGAGGAGGCTCCATCTTAAAGTATGGTGGGACATCATCTACTGGAGAGAGACGGCAAAAAAGAAAAGGAAAGAAAGTCAGAGTGATGAAAAAAAAACGTAGGAAAAGACTAAGAAAGAAATAAAACGAAGCAGAGAGAGGAGGAAGTCGGTAAATATGACAGTCATTCAGTAACCCTTGTGAGCAGACACAACACAGTTCAAGCAATTCACAGGAAATGAGGACTCAGAAGAAACTATTTCCATTTTTCTTTCGGCACTGATTGGGAACTTGAAGGTCAGCAGAGATGCCTGCCAAAAGCACATGAAATAAGTTGTTCCTGCAAAGGCAGCTTACTCTTTTATTTCATTTGAAATGCGCTGGCAAAAAGGCAGAGGAGCAATTTGTTCGGCAGGGGAAAGTGTAAATGAACACCTCTAGATCTGTAAAAAGAGGATGGGGATGGAGACAAGGAGGGAGTGGGAGATGGAGAGAGGAGGGAACAGACAGAAAGCGGATGGAGGAAAATACAGCAGAGATTGTGCACAAAAACAACAACGAAAACAAAAAAAAACGAAGAAGCCAAGCAAGTAGGAAGAAAAGGAGAGAGTGAAAAACTGGGAAGCCATTGGGGGATGGGGTGGGGGTGATCGGGGCTGCTTTAGAAAACACAAAGTTTCCCAGCCTTAAACCCCTTTCTCTGACAGGATGAGTTATGCTCTTTGCCTCCCTTCATTTATCTTTATAGTTCCCTAATGCAGCCAGATTATACAGACCCCATCCGCAACACTGCACACGGCCGGGGTAGCTTCGAACAGGGCGGGGTTTGCTAATAAAAAAAAAAAAAAAAAAAAAAAAAGCCTTTAAGGTGCTACACAAGGTCCAGGGCTGAGCTCGGAGACAAAGTGCTTTCATTTGAGCTGATGAAAAAGGCATGATCAGACCTATTGATCTGTCTGCCTCACCAGCCACGGGCGACACTGAGCCGATTGTGCCAGTGTTTGTGGCGGGCTAATTAAAGTCTGTATTAATAGTTGCAGTAAGCCGCCAAGGCCTGGAGCACGCCTGGTTCTAGGTCTACCACACTAGCTGACTCACTCTCATGGCTGATTACTGAAGCATCTCTCTTTCTCTCTCTCTCTCTCTCTCTTTCTCTCTCTCCACATCCACACACAAGTAAGCACCCGAGATTTATGGCGGCGAATGCAGAGGATGGTGTGGTGGAACTGGGTGAATGCGAGGGCAGCCTCGCCGGGCAGAGAAGGGGATACAGAAAATTGAACCTGATTGAAACTGTAAATGAAAGAATGACTGTGCACCTCTGTGTTTCGCACAGGCGGTCATGCGCGCGATGTGTACATGCGCACGGACACAAATAACAGGACATACACATGCACACATACACACACCAGCACACATAATGCCTTGTGAAAAAAAGCTGCAGCTTACCCTTCCATCTATTACCAGCAAACACAGCACTCATAAAAGGAGGCAAACAAACAACAGCCATCTCATTGCTTTCTGTTTCCAAAACCAGTCCTTACTTTTTTTTTTTTTTTAAATCCCCATTTGGTTAAAACAATGCTCCACTACCTGGCTAATCTGCTCTTTCCACCGCCCTTGCATGGACTTCTCCAAAACAAACACTTTCAAACCCAGCAGCCCCTCAAAAACTGATCCCTGTCTGAGCCCAAATGGAGGAGCCATCCCTTTTTCTCCCCCCGCCGGCACCAACTGCAGGAGAGGTAGCTTTGCTGTAATTCCATCCACTGGTAAATGCATTTGTACTTGACACACAAACAGACTCACACACACGCGTGCATGCACACATAGAAAACACAAACAATCCCGAAACATTCTCTCGTGCCTGAACAAACACTCACACAGGCGACATCCAACCGTTTCCAGCTGGTTCAGGGGCTTGTGGTGGTAACGTGCACTTAGCAACGCGGCTCCATCAAAAGCCACCATTAGAGACCTGTGCATGCCAAACCCAGCCTCGCAGCCTCACACTGATCATTTGGGGTAAGAAATATGCATAATACCAAGTTACCCATGTGAAATTATGGAAAAAACACAACCGTGGTTACCTGTTTCAGGACCATTCATGTGCTGAAATTCATCTCTGCCACACATGATGACCCATTTGGTTGAGCCCTAATTACGAATCTCTGAATGCTGCCGCACTTGTGACCAATTTTACATGTAGAGCAAAGTTGAACAGAGCCAGGCACAGATGGAGAAAAGTTTCAACAGCATTGACATTCAGCTCTGCTAAACCCAAGATTGTTCCACGGATTGCGCGCCATGTAACACATCAGAAGCGATATTCTCCTCGAGACCCAGTCAGAGCTTGAATGGCCACTGACCGCTAACAGTTACCGCTGAGGGAAGATGGGACCAATTCCTCTGCACACTGGGCTCAGGGATCTAAAGAGGTTTCCAACAGAGAACCTCTTGTCTGACCCTCGTTCTTTCATTCCTCCTCATCACGATGCTTTTGATCTCCACGGTGAACCGCTGAGGTCAAACGCCGCAGATATATGTTTTGTGTCTGTGGTATTCTTTGTTTGTGAGTCAGTCACTATGGATGACTACTGTAAGTACATGCCTGCTTGTTCATGTGAGCATTAGAGCTGGAATATCTGTGTCTATTTTTTGCTCATGCAGAGATGAACCTTTATATGTATGCACATACGGCAGAACACAGCTCTATTATTACAGTGTGCACAGTGAAGACGGATCGCTGTGGATGAGTCTGCTGCCGTCAATAATGTGTCAGGTTGATGTGTTTGCCTCCACTCTGATCTGATCCATAAATTGTCTCCGCTGTCATCTTGTTTAATAGCACTGCAACGTCATGGAAGAGAAGCACGCCGCACACGGCAAACATGCACCATGTGTTTGTAGACACAAAGGACATGTGCCCATCAGACTGAGGCTGACTGGCCACACTGCGTGAAGGTAAAACCGACATCTTCTCTGGATGAGATGGGATGGATGACCAGTGAAGATGAACTGCTGCTACCTCCACTCCAGTGATGAACAAAGGGACTTTAGTGAGTGTGGCAGGTGCACGGCGGTGCCTGCTTCAGCCTTCAAATCCAGATGGAGAGCTAAAAGGGCAGTCCACCGGGATCGGGATATCCTGCAGCACTATGACCACACATAAAAGCCAACCGAAATGGGTCGGCAGATCTAGGGGAAGACCCAAAACTGGCATGGGAGAACCAGGAGGGTTTTAATTTTGGCCGCTGTGTAGAACAGCTGCCCCCAACAGTCAAGCTGCACCTCCACAGCCCCTATTCACCACAGATATAAAAAACACCTTATTCTAACCTGACAGCTGAGGTTGAATGGTGGCATGGCTCCAGCCGGGTCCCCTGCTGCATACACAGAATTTTAATGGCTGTGAGACAAAGACCACAGGCACCTGGGGCAGCTTTATAAACCAAGGTCCATTGTGCTTCCCACTGCACCATGCTGGCACGCAATCACACAGACAGTGTTCAGATCCGACTTTTGCCTTGTATTTTTTTCATTTTTTTTCCTTTCTTATTTTGTGCCTCGCGTCCTTACCACTGTTCCACTCCAGCAGCAAGGACCTCTTCTTGCCCTCTGTTTAATCCTCAGGCTCCTGTGCTTGAGCCCATGTAACCATATCCTAGCTGGCACTCTTTACAACTGTATCAATAAAAAGATGCAGTGATAAAGTGGAGCCCCTGTTTGGGGGAAACATCTGGAGGTCCACTTTCTTGTTATCCACTCACCAACTCACTCTACCTCACCATCCCTTTTTTTTCCTTCTAGGACATACACACACACACACACACACACACACAGACATATACAGGGTATGCACATAACTCCCAGGCTTCGTCAGTCACCTCCAGTCCACCTCATGGTGCATCATGTCACCCTGGAAAAATTTAGAGCCATCATTTAGACTCTTCGATTGGGCTCTAACGTGCAAGATGGGTCATGGTTAGCGTCTCTGATGGAGGTTATGCAAGAGTCATGGCAGTGACCTTGGCCCAGTAATGACTTGGTGAAAGGGTGTTGATTGTGGGGTTGGTGGAGGAGGGTTAAAAGCATCCTTAAAAGCTGATGAAACGCCTCCCTTATGAATACACACATGAACAGCGAGCACACACACACATAGACACACATACATGCTGAGTTGTCTTCTTTGATTCATTTGTTGCTTCACAAGTTGAGGTGAGAAAGCTTTGGCCGGGACATGAAGCTCTTTTAACTCATGCGTAAACACACACACCGACACCTACAAAATTCACACACACACTCACACACACCCCATCACCACCACCACCACCACCACCACCACCAACACCCCAAAAAAAAAAAAAAACACAACCCGTCCTGAAGGTCAGGCTGATCCGTCACTCTGTCACAAGCTGCTGTCACCGTGACAACAGGCACCCCACCGATTTACACTCCATCACTTAGGTGAGTCAGAGAGCAGGCGGACACAAAGGGAGGGATTAAGGAAGAGAGTGTACGAGAAAAAAAAAGACAGAGTGAAGAAAAGGCAGGATGACGGGACGGCAGACGACAAAAGAAATGCAGAGCTTCATGATAAAAGCCAAAGTGAGATGGAGAAGTGATGTGGAGGCAGGACGAGTGGGGGCACCGAGAGGAGGAGATGAGGAAGTTAAAAAAAAAAAAAAAAGAGGGAGAGGAGGGTGTCCTCCAACACTAGGCAGCAAGGTGAAGCGACCCATTACAGCTGAAGCCAAACAAGCCAGGCCAGACCTGAAAGACAGGCAGGGGAGATGGAGAGCCTCCATCTTTTTCTACATTCATTTAGAGAAATGGCCCATGGATCAGCATCTGCATGCGACTGCCAGTTCATCACGGCTCGATGCCCCCCTCCAACCGCCCCTCCCTGCCCTGTATTTATAGCCTCTAACACATGTTTGTGCAGCATTCAGTAGAACTACACACTGAGTAAGATCCCTTGGTATCTGTGTTGTGGCAATACAGACTTCATGGAACAAGTAGCATGCTTTTAAAAGCACATACAGTCGTGCACATCACTCACAGGAAGAGATGAAGTAGGAATATGGATTTTTTTTTTCACGTTAAGCTGTCTAAAATATTTTTCTTTTTGATGATGCGTCTGCTTTGATGTTGCAGAAACAGTCCCCAGGTCGCTGCAGATGAAATACCGCCTGCGTCCCAGCTGTGTTTAGCGGATCGCCACGGGTTAATTGATGTGTAATTGATGTGATTAATTGAGGTGTAATGTACTGCGGTGACGTGTCTGGGATCCCACTTGCCGCAGGGTCCTTGTGTGTGTGTGTGTGTTTATGTGTGCACGGGTGTGTGTCTGGGCGTACCTGTGTGTCTATCGGATGCTACGGCAACACAATTAGAAGCAGTAGCATCCAGCCAACAAATGGAGATTTAATTAGGAGTGAAGACGGAGCGGGAGGCCAGTCAATGGGCAGCAGATTGAATTATCTGGACACACACTCCAGACAAATTCGCAGTCGCGCATACTCAAACACACACACACAGCACAGAGACATACACACACATTCACCCTTTCTGTTTAGAATTCTTCCCTGTTTGCCTCGCTGCTCCTCTGAGTGCCTTTCTCTGCCTCTCCGCTATGCTCTGTCTGTCTCAAACTATCTTTCCCTTTTCTTTTTCCATTCTCTCTTCTTTTTTTTCTTTACCCATGGTAAGTTTCTCTCCTCTTTTCTGTTTTTTACCCACCACAATAACAGTTTCCTCTCTCTGTGTCATGGCAGTTTCTCTTTCTTGGGCGCCTTGATCTCTCCCAATACAGTAGTTTTCATTTTCTCTCTCTCTCTCCCCCTGCCCTCTCATCAGTTGTCATCTCTCTCTTATACACTTTCTCTCTGCATCCCTTCATCCCAGCTCTCAGTCCAGAAACCTCTCCATCTTTTTCTGTCTCACTGCATCGCCCCTTAACTCTCTATCTCACCCCATCCTCTCACCCCGCTCTCCTCTCCACAGCACTCTTGTTTCTGAGTCACTAGCAGTATATTGTATAGCGCACCGTGGGACGTGTCTGCGATATCCAGGAGCCTAATTAGCAAGTCCAGCTCCTGGCAGAGAACACGGCACGCAGAGGAGCACAGGCGCAAGGCCTGGCGTCAATTAATGAGACCTCACACACCCACAGCCACCATTACACGCCCTCTGCAGCATCAAGTCTCCAGTCAGCTCAGCTTGTCCGATGAACGGCGGGGAAACCACAGCTGAACAACTGTAGCCGGATGTAAGAAAGTTATGTCTTTAATCACCGAGGGATAGTCACAGCTTTGTAAAAGATAAAGCAGGGATTCCCGTCTGACTTTGTGACACTCAAATAAGATTTATGTCTTGTAGTAGAGCTGTGAGCATATTCTTGGCAAAGACAGATCAATGTATTATCTTGGAAATGTAAGGCAGACACTATTGCATTTCCCTACTTTTTAAGGATAAGATAAATGAACTTGTTTTTTTTTTTTTTTAAGTCTTTGTGAAACTGACGTTTGATAGATCTTGTGAGTAGAACACAATGGGAGATGATGCAGACTTCCCACCCCGTCGTAGTGCGTGTGTGACTGGCATCACAGTATCATTTCCCAGGTGTGACAGACAGTTTCTACGATCTTTTGGAAGCAGAAGTGAGGTTTTTTTTGTCTTCACCAGATCGGATCCCCGTCTCTTTCTGACTCTCCTCTTTTCTCTTTTCACCGGGGAGAAGGGAAACAGCGGTGGGTGGGTGGGGGGGGGTGGGGGTGGGGGGGGGAAATAGGTACAAATTTTCACTTGATCTTGCGTGAGAGTTAATTGACATTGTTTAAAAGAAAAACAACAACAACAACAACAGCAAAACAACAAAAGAAAGCAACACAAAACAGATAAACGACAGTAAGTGGAAGAAATAGCAAATATAAAAAACAGCGAGAGCAGCATCGGGAATAGGAGGCGGGCAGCTTTTCTCAAGGCATGAGAAGGTTGGAAATAGGCCTAAATGAATTTAGAAAGTAGGGCAAAGACTAATGGAGGAAAATAAACAAACGCGCTGAAATGTGAATTCCACAGGGCCCCGGGTCATTAGAGTTAATACTGCGTGCTATGCCATCTGCTGTGATTGTTTACACTAGCCTGGATAATTAGATCCTAATTAGTGGATGGTATGGTGGGGGAAACATTATTTCACACGCATTGAGATGAAGATGATCAGATGCACCTGCCTGTCCATCCTGGGACCTCCGTAGGTAGCTTCATGTAGATATTACACAAGTCCAGACTTAATTGCTTGATGCGGCAGACAAAATCCAAGATCTCTCCCTCCCACCATTAACATATAAATAGAGTTGTACTTTTTTGGGGGAAGAGAAAGCCATCTTTGCTCTGAACATTAGAAAAACCTGCCTGCTCCTTGTTCTCGCTTATCCCTCACACTATATTTGCATGTGTCTGTGTGCGTGCAGGTGTGTGCCAAAGCATAACAAAAAAAAAAAAAGAATGCTCTTCCTTGTGTGTTTGTGACTGCGCGTCTTTAAGATACAGACACCGGAATATTATCAGGCAAAATGCACGGACTCAAACTGCCATGTCCCATCCGTGCTTTTCTCCCCAGCCGATCCCTTTGAATCCCTGAATTGGAGAGATACCACTGGCATGCTAATGGTGTTTTGCTAGGTGCGAGGTATCAGGGCGCCTGCCATTGTAATATATGCGCGTGGAATGGCTGGTGATTGTGATTCTTATCAGTGTGGCAGAGTGCATGGGCGCCAAGCAGTGAGTGGCAGGGGCTGGCAGTAAATGCTAATGGCAGAGAGCAGCTGACAGAGAAAAGAATTATTATCTCTCTTCATTATATTTACACGCCCTGCCTGTCTGTCTCGCTTCCTTCTTATAGGCACGGGTGTGAGCAGCAATCAGCATTGGCAATGCTTTATTTACCTGTTTTGCAGAAGGCAAACACCTTCTTTGGTGTCAGTGCATCATCCGCTCGAGGGCTGGGATCATGGGAGTCTCTCGAAATGACAATATTCCACACAGATTCCATTACATGTGAGCAACAGCAGGTTTGGAGGGAAAGAGTTGGAGATGATGGATGAGTAGAGATGAGAAGAGTGTGTAGAGGATGGAGTGGATGCTTTTTTTTATTATTATTTTGGTGGAGGTCTGTGGTGATGTGTAGCAGGATCATCACCTTTGTGAGGAGGGGCAGCTTGAGGGAACACAGAGTCCCTGTTCCTAATTGAGACCTCTGGAGTGTGAGAGCTGACAGAATGGAGCTTGTCACATCACTGCCTCTCTCCACAACATTACAGGGAGGCCCTCTGACCCCTATTTTCTCCCATCATCCATGCTAGAGCACCAAGTCCTGCTCTGTGATTGTGTCATAGCATTCCCCATCACCCCCCCAAATCACTTCCATCAAATGGAACCTCAAAGCCGCCGGCCTCCTACCCAACATCCCATCAGGCCACGTTTCTGACCTCTGGAGCATCCAAAACACAGAAAAGAGTCCTCACCGCCCCTCCCTGTCTCTGAAGTGCACATGCCCCCCGAAGCAGGAGGAAAGACAGAGGAAGGAACACGGCTCAGTGGCATTGTGTGAAGACAAGCAGCCAGCACTACGCCAGCAGGCAGACAAAGATCTAAACGCCCTGACATTATGCTAATGGAAGCGTTTGACTGGTTCTTACATGACTTCACACCACATTGCTCATCTCAGTTATCAGATACAGTAACGGGTACTGAGTGAAAAGCATGCAACTTGAACAAAGCAGGGAAAATTCGCAGTCAGAGATACTAATTGTTGTCTCTCAACACGATAATTTAGGATAATTTAGAGTGAGAAGCACGACTTGTTAAAATCAGATGTCCGTAATAATAACATGTGAATGCTCCGAAATTATGCAAGCTTGAGAATGAAATGAATGAAAAATGACCTTTCTTCTGACCACACCAGAACATTAAGTATATGTGTATTACTCTTTATTATCTGAGTACATCACTTTAGATCTGTGATCTGTCTTCTCAACTTGATTATTATGTGTTACACACATACAAACAAACTTTCAGTGTAATTAATCACCCACCTCTTTCCCACATTTAAAATCTTTAAGACTGACATCATGTATCATTTTGATCTAAAAACTGCAAGCAGGAAAAACCAAACCATCCCCCTTGATACTTATCATAACATTGGCACAAACTGCAGCTCGGAGTCCTGTGCCAACGATGCTATATGAGGTTGATGATGTTTTTCTAATTATATTCTTAAGCTTGCACTCAAGATAACACTGCTCCCAGTGTTGCGGCAGAGATGCTGGCAGGGTTATTTTCTTCCGTTTGGATTGAGGGCAAAGATGAAGAAAGTTTGAAAAAAAAAGGGAAAATTCAGGATTCAAACCTTCAACTTTCTGCACCCGAATGCATCCATTTGATGAGCTGGAGAATCTGAAGTACAGAAACTTTGAATTTGTGAAAGTAAAAACCAAGGTTAGCTCTGTTTTTTTCCGACACAGTCTTATACATATTCAGGAGCTCTTTGTTCAAAAAAAAAAAAAAAAAAAAAGGAATTACAACCACAGCAATTTTAGTCTTCACACAATGTCACGTATATCCTGGAGGTTATCGTTAGAAATTACATAAATTTAAATAGGACCACCATCTCCCATCAGGTTAATGTATTCAGAGAGCTTTTTTTTTATTTGCCCCGCTGTGTTATTGAAATGTTCCCACCACTCATCTTAACACACCACTGAAAAAAAAGGAAAAAAAATAAGAAAAATGTTGGTAATTCTCTGAACTTTCTCCGCCTCTAAAGACCTACAAAGCGGAGGCATTGACTGTTGTTGGCTGCAATCACACATAAAATATGTGCAAATGATCAAGCGGATATGGCATAATGTTGCTGGCGCCCAAGCGACGGCATGAGTGATTTGAAGGCTTAATGCGGCCCTCCACACCACACAGAGCTATAGCCTGTGATTTGCATCATAAACGTCTGTTAAATTTCCACTTTTCGAAATGAATATCACTAAATGACAACCTGACAGGGAGCCAGATGGGGGAGGCAGGAGTGACACTTTTTTTTTTTCACATTCGTATTTTCCACCCATGATGGGACCTAATTCCATATTACTACATCTATAAGCCGCGCATAAATACACATCAAATAGCGTTTTTTATCCAAGCCCGATAATCCCTGGATAATCTTCATCTACAATATGAGCAGCGCTAAATTGGAGGGAAGATTCACAAATGAACATATTTACATCAGTCCCATTAGTGAGACACTGAGGAGATACTGCTCAGAGATCTGCTGCTACTTTGAGATGCCTGTAGGCTCTTAAGAATTTTATTAGAAGCACTTTAACGCTAACCATGCCCTGGTAAGTAATGTGCTTTAATACAGATATAATGCAGTGGATTACAACTCTGGATATTAATAAATCATCTGTTTTATTTATTACTGCTCTTTTACCACAGCCAGTAAATGACATGTGTAATCTGTGCCATGGGTTCAAGGGCTTTTTGTGCCTGTTTATATGTGAGTGTGGATATGTTTGTGTGTGAGTGTGTGTGTGAAAGGGTTTGTATCACTTGTGCACTTTGTATGAAGCAAATGTAGATGTTTGTTAGTGTAGAGCGGGGGTTTGCTTGATTTTTTACATTTGGAGTGGACTGAAAGGTCAAAATATCTTATCACTTTATATTTTATTTATATTATTGAACAGCAATAGTCCTGGAACATCAATTAAGAAATCATTAAAAATAACCATTCTGTGACATTATTTATTAAATGTTATTTAATTTTGTCTTTAATCTGAAACTTCTAAACAAACTAGAATTACTTCTTCCCATTTATATGTCTCTGTGAACCATTTAAGTTGCGGTTCACATCCTTGACTCGTCAGACTTCAAAAATATATGTTGCAAAAACTTTAAAAGAATTTTAAAAAAGGTACAGCGTGTGTTTTTTTGGTAAAATGGAAGTTACCACTATATTGACATTTTTGATTTAACTGAGTAGTTACTAGTGAGAAATGAGCTGTCTTCACCAAGATTTCTTATTTTTAACACAGATGACAGATAAGAGAGCTCTGTCCCATGGTGCAATGAAAATAACCTGAAGCTCAACACCAGCAAAACTAACAAGCTTGTGGTGGACTAAAAATGTTTCAAATATGGATGTTGCTGCCAAGAAGACACTAATGCTTTCTACACATCTTCCACCCAGGAGTATAGAAGATCCAAATATCAGCACAGTTTTATGGTTCCCATCCAAAATTATAACATTAATTCAGTAACCAACCATATGTGAAATATGGTCACAATCTTCCCCCTCTGTTCCTGAGTTATGGTGTTGAATAAAGGCCAAAAAAGTGTATTTGCAGAACATTATGACATCATAGGGAAGCTGACCTTTGATTTTCAAGATATTAAATGTCATCACCTAATCATTTCATCCTGTTAGACACTAGTAAGGAATTTTGTTAGAATTAGTGTTTTGTGAGTTAGAGTGACCTTCAACCTTTGACAACCAAATTCTAATCAGTCCATCCTTGAGTCCAAATGACATACAAGCCAAAGTTGGAGAAGCCCCATCTTCATGAAATGAGACGGACAACCTAAAAACATAACGTCTTGGGCCACATCAGAGACTCATCAGAAGCTTAAAAAAAAGTTCCTTACATGGGTCAACACTTGAACAAAAACAAACATGTTTCATTATAATTTTCTTCTTCTGTGGTGGTTTGTAAACCAGCTTGGAGATGCATTACCACCACATGCTACTCTTAAGGCCTTTGAAGCAGTCCTGCTGCCCAGATCATGTTATCCTGCGAGGCCGCTGGATTAGTAAGATCACGCGAGAATCCCGCCCTGATGGTCACATTGCCTGCTATAAAAACACAGCAAAGGCAATAAGGAGTAGTTCTTGCTCTGGCAAATCTCTACCGGAACACAAATCTACTGCTGGACAGTATATTTCATCATAGTGCTCAATCCAACTTCACATGCGCAATTATCAATATTTATATGTGAATACATGCTTCTAAATGTTCGTGTGTCTCCCCAGTGAGTTGACGTATATCTGAAATCTCCATCAGATTAAAGAGATGTGCATGTACTCCACAGTCCCTTAATGACAGACAGATCAAAGCCCATCATGTTCCTGGCTGAGTTGAGGGATCATTAGCGATGGGTCAACAGGGTATCATTAGCCAGCATGCTACCCTCGCAGCATGTTTACTCTGCTCCAAGTCTCATTGTATGTGTGTGTGTGTGTACCTGTGCACGCTTGTGGGTGCACGTGCACGTGCAGCGATCATCAAATGCATCCATGCTGCTCTCTGATCTCTGCACAGTGTGTGGGAGGAACACAGGTCTCTCCTGTGGCCCATTTCCCCACAGACAAATGCCGCTCCAGCAGTGAGAGCTAGCCTCATCTATTGTACCTCCTGCCTCCATCAACTCACTTTCCATCTATTACGACCCAACAGGCTGATCTTCATGGCTGAAGCTCATTGTAAAACCCTTGCCTTGCTGATTCAATAGGCTCTGGAGGGTTCTGACAATGACCAATTCACTCGTGACTATTATTCATCACAAAACCTTTCCAGCTCTCCAATAAAAATCCACCACCCACCTTTCCTACTCTGTTTGGTATGCTGTAACAATCCATCACATCCAAACGCTGTGCTACCAAACGCGCTATGCACATACGTACACACACACACATCACTTTTCTCTTACAACTCCACTGGACAAACTCTTTCTCACCTCAGAAATTGCTATTTTGGTGCAGGGCTATTCCATCTCTCAGCAGTTTCACATAAATTCTTCCTCCCTTTACAAACATTCCCTCCTGGCTCTCCTCTACCAGCCCCTCTCAACCACAAACTGCTCTTTTCCACTGCCAACTCTGTCTCTCACCCTCCCTCTCTCACCTTCAGATGCCACCCATCCACTGCCTCCATGCCTGACTGCCTTGACAGACCTGAGATTCAAGGGGGGGGGGGGGGGTTGATCCCGCCGTGGAGCGGAGCTCTGGCAGTGGGGGCCACTCTGCACCCGCGGGATGCAGAGCCCTGAGCCACCGATTAAAAAGTCATGAAGGCTTTTAGGGGCATGCAGGGCTGCTGTTTCCCTCTTTTGCGGATTGGCTGCCTGGAAATAGTCTTTGTGTTCCTGAGACAACAGTAGATTATTCAGAAGGCGGGGCAGGGTGGGGGGAGGGGGGGTGGGTTTGAGGAGATGCGGGTTAACAGAGCAGCAGTGCGTGGGCCACCTCGATCTCCCCTGTGCTCTTAAGCAGCACTCTCCTGGCCCCTCGCTTCCTTAGATTAGATGAAACACCCACAGCCTATATCTACTGTACATCATTATCCCCTATATGAGCATTGTGTCCTGGCTTTACGAGGGTGGGACTACAGCTCTTTCAAAACAGTGGCTTCCTCCTTTCTTTTCCATGCAGAGATCAGCTCTGGTTACTGAGGATCACATCCAAGGTCAGTCCTTGACACTTCTGTCATCCTTTGTGTGCAGCTTTATACGAGTACACGGACACAGCTGGCAGCGCGTAGAGGTATCGACACTTTCTTTGAAGATGAATAAACGGACTAATGAGAACAGTTGTGAGCCAGTATATCATCCACCCGAATGGTTTCGCTTTCAAGAGGGGGCACACAAATCAAGCTGGTGACCATTTGCCTCATAATGGCTACAAGGACAGGTCATATACAACAATGCACGTGTGAAACAAGCACTTAATGTGCTGGGGAGAAAAAAAAAAAGAAAGAAAGCACTAGACTCCCCATATTAGTTTAGTCTTACCAACAACAACCATCCATACCATTGTCACAAATAACAGCCAGCCACTAATGGAATCAATAAAGGCTTGCAAATATTTACAGGACAAGAGAGCCCCAAGGCAATCAATTCCAATCTATAGGACGATGGAAGGTTCTACAGGGGCTGTGTTTCAGGTTAGAAAAATCGATAAAGTCAGCTTTGGAAACAAAGGGGAAAAAAAATAAATAACAACCTTATTTCAGTGGCACCCCTCAGTCTTTCACTCATTCGCTCTCTCCTTCCCTCCATCATTCTGACCCTTGTGTTGGCTCCTCCCTTTTGTTTCCCTCGAATTTGACATCGCTAGCTGCGCCTCCCAGCAGGTATCGGGAACCGCAGGGAGTGCATCCAGAAATGCAGTGGGAGACAGCTTTTGAAGACGGGAGAAGCTAGTGGATGTGACAGGTTGTTGAAAGCCAGGGAGATAACAGCATCTGCTTCTGGAAGCCTGAACAGGTAGAAAGGTAAAGTAGAGGGTGGGGAATGGAGGGGTGAGAGGGCCACGCAAATCCTCAGGATAATAGGATATAAAAACAATGTTGCTCTGTTTCGGCATGCAGTCGCAGGCTGAAAGGAAGGCAGGCTGAGTGACGGAAAGTGAAGCGTGGAAGCAGTGCAGAGAATGCGAATTAGGGGTATATTAAAAACAGATTGCTTCCATTTCTCTCTGGGGGCAGATTTTTTTTATGCACAAGGTTGTAATCCCTAGTTTATGTTCTGTAGTAACTAGCTCGATAAAATACATCAACCCGGCACATAAAAAGTGAATAAAACAGAGTATATAAAAGTGTATCAGGGCGGAAGGAAGCTATAGAAGCCAAGACCCCCCAGAGTGATTGCTGATTTATTGATGGTTTGATGCCTGGTAGCGCATTGACGAGTTCTGCAACTTCTGATAAATAGGCGATAATGTCAGGTTTTTCTCTAGTTGGCACGCCGTTAGCAGGCCTCACGCAGCTCTCCGGTCTCCAGCCTAATGAGCAGGTAGTTGGAGGGAGAGGATAAACGGAGCAGAAAGAGAGTCTCACTTGCTGTGTTTTCGCTCTCTCATGCACGACGCTCCTAGAGAGAACAATCAGACGGAGCTGCAGCTTCTGCCAGCGGCTATCAGTGTCTCTTTAACAACTCCACCTTCAGTTTGAGGTAACATACGTGCAGGGGTGGGGGAATGTGTGTGTTGCATAGCCACAAAAAAACAAAAAAAAAAACACATTGGTGGCTGGATTTTGCATAAATAGACCAAATCTGAGCATCTTTGAAGCTTTCTAAACAGTGGCTTCACAGGGGGGGGTTACAACAAGTGCACGGTTAATAGCAGAGTCATGCGACACAGTTCATATCACAATGCATTTGACTGCCCCAGGGCAGGAAAACGATAAGTGAAGTACCTGGTCGACCGCTTCATCACCTAAAGTGCCCGCCTCAATGCGTGTGTGTGTGTGTAACAGAACAGATAAATCAGGCAGATACGTGCATAAATCAACATGTTCCACGGTGGTTTACGTTTTGCACTCGATGCATCATGCAGATATGAGCACTGCTGCATGGTCCGCACTGTGAAAAACGACTGTATCCTGATCTGAGAGATATTTCACAGCATGGCTCAATTAATTGAATTTTTTTCAACTGAGCTGTGAGAGAAATCCATTAAAAAGATCAAACTGAAAATGCACCGGACGCAGAGTGTGTGTGCACGTGTGTGTGCGTGTGTACAAGGGACGGACAAAGAGAGAAAGGAAAAAAATAAAAAAAAAGAGACAGGGAGAAAGAGAGAAACTGACCGCAAACTTGAGGGCCCACTTGGCAAAGCGTATGTGGTTCTGACTGCCAACTTGCGAAAAATGTCAATTACTCTCTCTACATCTGAAACTTTTATGAAGGCTTCTAGGCTGTATCAAAGCCTTCCACCTCGCCAGCGCCCTCAAAAAATATTTTCTCTCAGAGAAAAATCAGCTTTAATTATTGAAAGCGTGGCTTCAAGTTTATTAGTGCTTTTCGGGACTTCCTTCAAATAGCTGTCCGAGGCGCCGCCGTGCATATCAAAATGATCTTATTGATTCTAACTCGCTTTTCCTGCTGCAAACAGACAGACTGTCAAAAACCTCAGATCTGCTGCCTTCAGTGGAAGGCTTGTGATGCATTACAAAGACAACTGTTTGTAGACACACAGGAAACATGTAATAGCAGCAAACACAGATACGACTCTGGAAGGAAATTAGAAACAAACAGAGCAACAAGAGATGGAAGCAAAGCACGGAGAGGCTGAAAATAAAGCGCATAAATATGATCAAAGCATCGCGGAGGCAGGTGTACTTGTTAGCTGACCACATAGTGAATCAAGCCTGCTGGCCCCACCTTGAACTGATCCAGCCTCAGACTCCGACTCAACAGCGCAGGGCTGTATTTCTTTCCCAGCAGCATGACAGACAGACAGACAGACAGAGAAACAGGCGGCCCTGATCTTTCTCCTTCCATAAGCAACACTATTTTAATCCCCTCTGGATCAAAGGAGGCAGCAAGCTTTGCCTCCCTTTCATTAGGGAGGAATATGAGACAGCGCAGAAACCCTCCTTCTTCTCCAGGATCCACTGAACGGCCAGGTTTGATCAATCAATAGCAGTCCACCAGCTCTGGCCTAAGTGCTCCTGCTCTAATCACTCTCCTCTGAAAAATGGTTTGTGAGGTGGTGGGACCTGCACAAACTTTCATCAAAACAGTCTTTGGTCTGAGAATGAGTCAAATTATAGTGCGCTTTGTTATGTTCTGTTCCAGCAGAAAATCTGCTGCCTGACAAGCACTGCCTCAGTACTTAAGTCTCATCGCTCGAAACATGAAAGGCTGGATGCTGGTGAAAGGACAGAATAGGGATCAGCCAGGCTGACGGAATGGCTAAGTACAACTGGGCTGCTGTCTGACTCCGCCATTGTTGTTCACTGGTGGGACGTAATCTTCTTAATCACAAGCTAAACCTGCAGAACAATTGACCCATTTTCATATGCAGCTTCTTATCTCTGAATGCGTGCCCATATCTCATTTAGAAGTGTTAGAAATCCTTCTTCAATCTAGGTGATCTGTTCTCCCCAACCTGCCTTCACATCCCTCTAATCCACTCTGATCTAATCCAATGCATATCAACCACAGAGCGTCATGTTTTTATATTGAGTACTCAGGTTATGCTGTGCTGTGCTGTTTAACTCTGCTGAGGTTCCTCTTAAAAAAAAAAAATACTCATTACTTGCTACACTTTTATGTATTTTGAATTTTATTCCTACTCCTTTATCTTGTATTAATCCTTTCCATGCTTACTCCTTGGTTCTTTTTGTACATCCCAAAAAAAATTACCACTCAAGTTCTTCTTCTCTTAAAGTGCTAAACTTTTTTACATCCCAGCAGCAAAAAAAAGGCAGGCAAGGACAGGTTGTTGGTCGAACTGGGATGAAAACATGTGTTTTATATTTACACATCCGACGTCAAGCAGAAGTAAAAAAAAAAAAAAAAAAAGAATATTTTAACATTTTCAAAATTATAATAGAGAGACTCCACCATCACTGATGTGAGCTCACATCTAAAATTGGATTAACAGGTCCAACCCCTAATAAGGAGAGTCAAGTCGAACTTATTTGTGCAGCGCTTAATCACATTAGTCTCAAAGAGCCACACACCCACATTTTATCCGAAAAAATGGCTGATTGCTTTTCAGCATCGTATGAAATTGCTCATTTCTGCACACACTGAGCAGGCGAAGAGAGCATGTGTCCTCTGGTTTTGTAAAGTGTTTGAAAACAGCTCACTCCGCTGAGATGCCCTGTGCTGACCGACGCCGAGGCTACTGAAGACATCTGAGGTTATGTTACTGACTGAGGCATCATTACTGTGCATATATACAACTGCAAATGAGATGTAATTTAAACACAAGAACTGTTCCTACGAGGTCAGTAATTTAAGTCAAAACAAAAATCTCCTTCCCATGTTTGCTGATTTAAAATGCATTATAATAGTTATGGATATTATTATCTGAGAGGCTGGTGAGGAAATGTTTGAAAGAGGGGTAGAATACACATAAATACTGAAGTTTCACTGTTGATGGGGCTGGAAATCACAGAGTACCTCACGCTACATTGCCCATGATGACAATGGCATCACGATGCAGCAGTTCTGCAACGAAAAAAAAAAGATGCCACTTAAAAGGCAAAAAGCAGAAATTTATGTATTATTCACTGCATTGGGGTGTCAATTTCACTGAATTTGGCAACTGAGATGAAACAATGTAAAAAGGGAGTGCACACAGTCTTGGTTTGGTGGCTTTTTAACACACACACCCACACGCACACACACCCACACACACACTGCAAGTTGTCTATGTCTGTGTGTGCCATCATTTCAATGCAAAATAGGCGCAAACTGGCATAAGGCTGAACTGCCAGTAGGAAGGAAAATGAACATTTATGCCATGAAGTAGTGACTCTGGTAAGTTAAGTTGGCAGGGGAATGCATATTTAACAACAATATTGATATTTGGCTTAGTATCAATAACACATCACAACAAGAAGTAATACAATATATTGCTAAATCAATATTTTGACCCAGCCCTGGTAAATAAAGTGAATTTTTAGCTCTTTTGCTCTTCTGTTGATCAGGTTTAATACCTCCTCAAATGTTTTCCTTTTGTTCCCATTTGAAGTGAGACAGCTTTCACACTCAAGTTCAAAAATGAGTTTTTAGACATTTTCAAACAAGTGCAGTGACTAATATTTATAGATGACTGTTTTACTGGTGAAAGCGAGACACCGTTTTGAAAAAATATGACTGAGCAGTTTGTTACCACGCATAGGAGTTGCTTACGTATGTACAGGCCTGGTTTATATAATCTGTGTTTGTGTGTTTATCAGCCTGACAGTCTACCTACAGAGCAGAAGAGGGGTGTTACTGAAGGATTACCATCGCGGTGGCAGACTGTCTGGAGCTCAAAAATCTGTCGTTTTTTTTCCTTGACTGGATGCCAGTCAGCCTCCCTCTTTTTTCTCCACCTCTCAACTCTCCCTCCCTCCCTCCCTCCATCTCTCTATCTCTCCTCCTCTGCATCCCTTCTCAATGTAATGAGAAGGGATGGGCTCTTGTCAGAGTGAGCAACGGTGGCATTATTGTCAGCGTGAGCTGTCTATCGTTGCAGTGTGTCGGGCCGGACCCCTCCTGTCGGGCTGTCACCGTGGTTGCGGGGATGAGATGTGAAAACTTCGGCGGATTTGTCGAGGGGGAAATAAAGCATGGCACCCGACTGATCTGACACCCTTATCTTCATGGTATCAGTCCCCACACACATAGACAAGTCAGTCAGCTGAATCAAATATAAGTAACACACACAAAAAAAATCAATATAAAGTACATCAAAAGCCGCCCATCTACCAGTCCATATGAAATTAATATGACATAAGTAGCTGACGCCCGGCGCGGGGAGTGTCAGAGTGCGAGGAAGCCTGCATGGAGAGCTCTGACCCACAAAGCTCCACTGAAGTTAAACAGTAGACTGGACAGCGTCTGAATGAACATTTCTCCTTTCCTTTATCTCTCCTCCACGCTTTCACTCAAGTTCAAAAATCTGAAAATCGTCCCTGCCGAGAAAAAAAAAACATTGCATCTGAAAGCCATACTTTACCTCCCCCCAAAAAAGTGCCATAAAGCACAAAATTGCACATCCCATTTGTGATTTCTTTGTGAGACTTCTGCTTACAATTCTGAATGTCTTCTCTGCAGCATACTTGAAGCCACCAAGTGAATACAAGCTTTTTTTTTCTTTTTCTTTTTTTTTTTTTCCCTCTCACTCCCAGGGTGTCTGAGCTCAGGGAGTAAGTGTGGTGTAGACAGGAGCGAAGCCACCAGCTGCTGACCTTTTAACAGCATCACACAGCAGCAGGGAGAGGCTCGCTTTACCTGACTCACATCTTAAAAACAGCTAATCAAAAGGTCTCTAATGGGTTACCACCTGTGAGGAGCTATGTCTGTGTGTGTGTTCGTCTATTTACTGATGTGTGGATGTGT
>JAPZDY010000009.1:9144672-9157931 GCA_029783645.1 Ctenochaetus hawaiiensis
TGTGTGTGTGTGTGCATAATGATGGTGTACATATGCTCATATAATGTTTTGATTAAATTGTTACAAGTCAACAAGGAAAAGAAAATTACCTCTTTGACCGACTACAAAGTGGATGTGGGCTGTGCTGCGAATGCCCTCAAAGCAATTTGGAGTCGGTGGAATTTATTAAATCAAATCTGAGTTTAATGCTCATCCTTTAATTTGTAGTAGCTACACAACCGTACCAACCACAGCCGTATTTCAACACCAAAACCACACCTTGAAAAAAAAGGTCAGATGAGATCATGGTCTGGCCACCACGAACTAAATCCCTTAGAAAGTGCATCTAAAGGCAGATTTAATGCTATTCTTTCATTATAACCAACCTACTTTGTATTTATGGCATCTAACTGGCTGTAAGAGTTTGTAATACTTTGTACTTTACAATGCTTTTTAATGCCTTGTACAACTGCTATTGTTTTTGACCACATAAACCGACTTGCTGCTCAACTAATGAATATGAGAATGAAATCAGAGAATATTCCACATTCACTCTTACATTCGTTAGTTGTGTTTCTGCTTTGGGGTGAATTCTCCCTCAAGGCGTATTTATGCTTAAGGCCAAAGTACTGCTTGAGAAGAAAGTGCAATTACACCAAATAAATCCCCTTTCCCACAACCTAACCCACTTCTGAGAACAATCTTACCCTTTTTTTCTCCCCGGCAAAGGAATCCAACCCACCTCGTGACTCTTTCTGCAAACTTCCTCAAAATCCCCTCATAATCAGCCCTGCTCCTGGACGGACTCTGTCTCCACAGCAGCTAAGGCCGTCCTGATAAAGGTGTGCCTCGCATCCATAAGACGGGGCAACGCTCTGAGATATCCACTTATCGATCAGATCAAAGCAGTCAAAGAAACCAGGTGTCTCTCACTCCTGCCTCGGTGTGAGAGGAAATGTAGCGGGTGGGGGGGCGGGAGAAAAAATGAGATATAGCATGAAAGGAAAGTAGATGGAGACAGAAGAAGGAGAACAGAGTTGGCTCTCACCTGTGATAAGACCCATTCCCTTGATCAAGCCAGTAGGGGGAGGGTAAGAGCGGGTGAAGACGGATGTGGTGGGAGCCGATGAGGCGAAATGGGCGAAAGTGGCGAGAGGGGAGTGGCTTGGGTGTTATTATAGCCCCCGCAGAAGTGGGAACTCAATCAGCTGCCAGGCGAAAGGCCCATTGTGGCGACGTGTAATAGGAACTGTGAGATTTTATTAAGAGAGTGCAATTGCATGTGCTCCTCATCAGGGTTTCCATTGTGGCTCTGGTGGTCACAATGACGTCCGGGGAAGATAGAAACAAGGTATTTACTGTCTCACATTCAGAAGAATAGACAGCTTCCAGAAATAGGGTTCCACTTTGACGTTAGAGGCTCTGTTGCCCGTAATTGTCATGGCATCCTCTTGTTCGATCCGTTTCCTGCCCCATGCCTCTCGCCCCATTATTCCTTCAGCTCTTTCTTAGTTTCTCCTTTCTCCCTCTCTCTCCCTTTTGCTGGCTATTTTATTTTATTGCTCTTTCATTTGTCTATCACTTTCCCGTCTCCCTCCGTCTGGAACTGTGATGGAACGGCGCTGCAGAAAGCCAGCCCTTAGTGAGGTTTTGTCTTTCCCAGTGACTGCATGCATAGCAAGTCTGGACTGTGGCTATTTAGAGGAGACAAGTGGAAGGAGTGGAGAGGAAGACAAGGGAGGACAGCACTTTGAGAAGGTGTTTCAGCTTGACTAGTGATGGACCCTTCCTTGTCCGTTTGTTGCCGTCAGACTTTCAGCTCTCCAGTATACAGACAATAAAAACAACGGGGGGAAACTGTTTATTCATTTTCCCCCTCGGTCAGTACAGATAACTACGGGTAAAGGGCATGTTGTTGATTGCTCTGTGTTTGCACACAGCTTCATTGGAGGAAAAAGAATAGATTTTCTGTCTGTGTAGGTTAAATTATAATTCCTTCGCAGCTGAGATTCCAGAGGCTCCCATTAACTTTGTGTCTGACTTCGCTGCGGAAAAAAATGCCCATCATATTTTCTCTTAAAGGATCATATTGGTTGTTTTGTGCCATTTTACTTTATTAACTGCTGGTAAACTGGGCTTTGCATTGCGGCTGTTTTTTGAAAATTGTTTTTTCAGCAGCCTACTCAAAAACCTTGGGGCCATGGCTGCTTTTAGAATTACTACATTTTTTCAATACAGGACATTCTCAATGCAGTGCGACAATTAGGTAGCAAAAAGGTGACAAAGACTAAAACTGAAATGTCGGGCTAAAGGAGAAGAAATCTACAGTAATGTGAAATATGCAAGAAGTCCTCCATGTTTAAAGACACAATCTGTCATTTGTAACTGCTCTTTGTTAAGCAGATGTTAAGTCTACATGTATGAACTGCGTTTTATCAGTGGATCTTCAAGGTGAAGCGACATTGTCACTGAATCAGTAGCACCCCGAGCTTCTCACTGGTGAAATCAAATGAAAGTAACCTAAAAGCCACAGTTGTTATATGAATCATCTATACCACTATGGGGCTCTTATGATTTCCGCATTGCAAATAATAGACTTGTCAAATGTTAAGGCTTCTATAGACTGGTTTTGTACAGAACTGAGAGTGACACCTTGGATTTGAAACAGACTGAACCTACCATTTAAACCAAGGAGTAATGAATCAGAGCTGAACATCATATCATGAGCACTGATGATTTCACTTACAATATATGTGCTGGAGTGCTTTTAAATGGTGCTTTGACTACTTACAAAAGAAGGTGAAGAAACTGCCTAGTGGGTACAAATCCTAAACTGAAAAATGTATTAAAATTGGCAAAGTGAGGGTCTTCTGGTGTGATGCACCTATCTGCAGGTTGACTTGATTTATCAGGTTCTTCCAAAACTGTTACAAAATAAATATGCTTTACGCCTCATTTCCCCATAGCCCCTGTGACGCATGTCAGTCCACCAGAGGTCCATTTATTTTTTGTGGAAACCTCCTCGATCTCCAGTGTTTTTGAAAAACCTTCTTTTCTGTTTTGATCAGCCATGTATTTGCTTCAGGATCATAGAAGAATACCGAATAGCCAGATTGTATGTGTTCTGTAATGAGGAAGGTAGCGAAAAAAAAAAAAAAAAAAAAGCACAGAAAAGAAGGCACTGAAGCTGTGTAACATACAGGATGCATACATTGTGATTCATAGTATTTTAATTTCATGAAACTGGCTGCACGCCCTGCTGTGGCACAAATGAAGGCATTTCCATGTATCAACATACTCTGCACATAAACAAATTTGTGCAGAAATGAGGCATCATTGCCTGACAACGCTATGAGTGTAGCATGGTTGACTTTAAGCACAAAAACAACTGGGCTTAGCTAAGGAAAGAGCATGGTTTGGGTATGAATAAGTATGTACTTAGTTGAAGTTAGGACTATGTTTGTTTTTTTATTGAGATTGGAAGAAGTTTAATGTCATGGATACACTAATAACTACTTAGTTATGGGGAGGGAATGACTGCGGTTATGCTGAAGGAAAAATAGCTTGCTGTCAACAGGAAACGTGGAATTTACAGCAGTCTCTTGTGGCAAAGTCCCATCTTTTGTTGACCCAACCATCCACCCTGTTATGCTCTGTATGGTGCTTTTTTACATTTTTTTTTTTTTTTTTTTTTTTTATTTGGCTGATGATAGACAAGAGGTCCACTTACTGTTGGTTTTGTCTGTTTAGGGTATGTGGTGAAATGACTGATGCTGTTATTCTCCTGATGAGGACAGTTAAGCAAAATAAATAAATAAATAAATAAACCCTTTTACAGTCCTTAATAATTTTAGATTATTAAACATGTTTTTAGAAGGGTGTTTTCTTTTGGGGACAAATGTCATGTTAGTCCATGATGAAATCACTGCACTTGTTTTAAAATACAGTAATGTGACTTAATTATAGAAGTCAAGTTGAATCGTGCACTGCAGCAATTATCCAATCCAACTGGCAAATGTATGCTCTTATGTTAGGAGAACGCTGATTCTAACAGAAAATGGAGTTTGCAGGCAGCTGAATTACGAGCTGGTATCACTATTCTCTGTCCTGATCTGGCTCTGTCCTAATGAATCCAAACCTACCACTCTCTGGTCTGGGCCACTTCTGCCTCTCCATCACAGCCAATCTGATAAAGGGATGAGAGAGGATATCATGTGTTCCTCGCACAAATCCTGCCTGTAATCCGTACATTGTTGTTGTTCTACTTCCCTCACTGTAATCTTCCTGCAAGTCCATTCTGTCCCCCCCACAATCCACCGAATATAGAATATCAGGGGACACAAAGGAAGACAAAGGATACTGTTATCTGAAAATAACTTAAGAAAGTTCTACGTTTTCTGTGAGAGAGGGTTGCTGATAGTGTTGGTATGTGGCTGTTTCACATGTCAGCCATCTGATAATGAGACAGGCCAGAAGGGGGATGGGGGCTGGGATTAAAACCCCCCACCCTCCCCGACAGGGATGGGGACCAGTACCGGCCATATGTGGTCCAGTCCCTCATAATCCCATTTGAACACAACACACTTTAAGTAGAAGACATCTGAGGAGAGGGCGGATCAAGGGATGGGGAGACGTGTTTGAAATAAACGGATGAAGTGGTGTTGAGGACAAATGTTACTTCGATCAACAGATTAATTCTCCACCTAAGTCCATCAACTGGTGGAAAACCCTGAACAAAGCCCTGCCAAATGTTGTTTTCTCCATTTTTTTCCCCTCCCTCCTCCCTCCCCACCCCCACCCTCCCGAGACCTGGCTTGATTTTACCACTGTTACATTCATTGTGTTTATTTCACTGTATAGCACGCTCCATCTGCTCAGCTCCGGGAATGTAAAGTGATTGCTGTCGCACATAATTTCACTGATGCGACTGGATATTTGTCACAAGTGCGCCTCCACAATGAGCCACCCGAAGCGTAGGTAAAGTTGCATGCCTGCATACACACAGGTAACATTTTGTCCCCAAATACACACATATAGACACACACACTTGAAAAACTTCTTCTTCAACTGGCCATTATTTTTATCCAGACACTGACAGTTCCAATCTTGTATGGCATCTGAGCCCATTAGTGTCAATAATAGGCTTTGACAAAAGGGAACAAAAACCTGCAAATGGATGCAGACGCGGTAAGAAGCACAGTGAATTAGACTAACCCTGAAAAAGGCGCAATGCAGCAGAGCTGACACAAACCATAAACCTGCAAAAAAAATGAAGCAAAAGCATAGTTTTGGATATATAGAAAATATGATGCAATGTAGAGGCATGCTTCACTTCTAACATGAGATACGATTGCTACACAGACTCTTTTGTTTAGATTGGCTCCTGTCCCATGATTAACAAGCGTGGAGCCAGGTGTTGTTGAGCCTCAGGGTCAGTTTGGGGGCTCTGTTGGCTGGTTGATAGTGGCAAAGCTGCGCTGAACACTGTAAACTTGACTGCATGCCACAGGATTCAATTTACAAGCTGTTGGTTTAAGCTGGCACAGTGAACCACCCCGTTGTTTGCACCAGGACACACTGGCTGCTTTGGAGGCTTTTTGTCCTGCAGTTAACGAGCACTCTGATGGGAGATGGGAAACCGAAATGGTCGATTACGGCTGTGATAATGGTAGACTCTTTTGTGTACTCCTCACAAGAGTAGAAAAAACCTGTCCTCACCGAGAGGAAGGAAAACAAATGAGGAGGAAAAAAAAAATAAACCCCTCAGTTTGCAATCCTGCAAAGCCTGGTGCTTTTATGTGATGTGCTGACTGAGGGCTCAGTGCTCTCCGCCTGTGGATCTGGATCCCAGTCAAAGGGATCACGCATGCCCAACACCTCACCAAACCTCTCTCTCATCCACTTCCTCTTCACTATGCACACACACACACACACACACACATACACACACATTCACTCCCTTATAAAGGTGTTAGAGGCACACCGGGGCATTGCTCTGACTTCCTGCTGTATTCTGTGGTTTTAGGGGTTATTCAAATTCATAAACAATGCTGCAGGCGTTTCTCTGTATTCAGAAAATGCCGACTGAATATATTAAATGAATATTCTGACTGGAGTATCTAATTTTGAAGCTGCTTCGGATAAAAAAAAAAATAATACATTTCGAAAAACAACATATGGTGGTTAGCGACTGTGAAAACAGGTTTTCACTTTTCAGGAATGAGAAGAATTCTGGTTATTATGGATTTTAGTAAAATCATATTGAAAACCGGTTCCCAATTGTTCAATACATTGGAATCACGTGCCTCCGAGCTCCTTAGTTTATCAACACTGACATATTTTTCTGACAGTTTCACATTGCAAAACAATGTCAACATTTTTAACTTCTCGCTTGTGCATCTACACTGCTGGAAACCTGCAACAATAAGGAGGCAAGGTGGAAAGGAAGAGACCAAAGTGTTTATTTCCCAACTACAGTTGACAATAGTTCTAGGTTTACTATCCGTCAACGATATCTTCAAGTAAGGCCGGAAACATCATCAATATGCTGATTGTCTTCTTTCATCTTTTTACACAGCATGGGCTTAAATTACATGAATGTCTCGTATTTGACATGACATACAAGCACCGCTGCTTCCCAGCTGAGCACCACGTCTCTTGTAACCATCTATTGTTAAAGGGCCATGTAGCCAGAACATTTTTTTACATCAAAATAAACCTAACTGGAAACGATTGCTGTACAAATATCCTCTGATTTCAACCATTTTAGATGATGACAGTCTGTTGCTTCAGCTAGCGCTCAGGCAGCAGCCAGCGTGACTTCCTGTCACCCATTCTGCTCTGTTTCTAAATTGTGTTAAAAGAAAATACAGCTGCAAAACACTTTTTTTGACATTAAAGACCCGTGTAGGCCTGCTTCTCCCTGCACAAGTAAATGTTCAAGATTCTGTGAGGAAATCAATAAAGAATTGGCCCAATTAGCAGTATCAACAATGGCATTGTCTTATCAGTTTCCATCCCTGCAGGGGGACATATTTTATTTTGGCACAAGGCTTCAGAGGGCCTCAACAACAACAGCGTCTCCTTAAATTTCATCCTCATCACACAAAGAGAGAAAAACAAATATTGCATGCATTCACCTGCTCAACAATCCCAAAGAAAACAGAGAGGACAAAAACACAGAGCACACATCACCATTTTGAAGTGAGCGCAGGGCGAACACAATCAATCCTAAATCTATTTCACTTAGAGATCAAAACTCTTAGAGATAAAGGGTTTGAGGAGGATCAAAGAGATTTCTCTCAATCATGATGTGTCTGCAGGTGTCTGAGGTGAAGAACCACTGCTTTTGTTATCAACGCTGAGATGACAGCATCAGTTAGCGGCGAACGGTGCCTGCAAGTTCAACACATTAATCTCTGCCCAGAGGCCCTTCAACCACAGCTACACTGTCACACCAGTGATGAGGTCGTGCTGAGTGACCAGGCTCTGTCCTCAGTTGATTAGTCCTGAGAGTTTACAAAGCCGCCGCAACTGTGGGCAGCCATTTGTCAGGCACCCTGTAATTAATCCATTTCCAAGGGAGCCTGTTTTGGGACTTTGGGGATCCATGAGGAGGCCCTTGAAAGGCAATCATTAGCCACAGGAAAACTGAGCAGTGTAACACACAAGACATAGACAAAGAGAACATTTTGAATGACACTGAGGCATCTGATGTGTTCGCAACCCTTTACCTCTCACTAAGAGGGTTGATTAGAGAGAAGCCATAGATCAGAGAGTGAAGAAGCCGCCACAGTAGGAGAGACAGGTGGAAAAGGAGTTAAAGAGGGGGGAAAAAAAGATTGCTCTCTGAGTGGACTCATTTATCCAGGCACTTTAAGGTCATCACTTGTCTTTTTGCTATGACAGGCAATATTTGAGCATTGTGAGCGGATGACATTTCCAGGAGGCTGTCTTGATGCCTTGCAGAGCACAGCGATGATGGGAAAGGTAATTCACATACAGTATCTACAGGAGAGGGAAAGGCCTATTGCCTGGAGAGACAGCTGACTGTTATTCGACCCTTAGAATTGAGGTGGCGCCATGCTATGCTAATGGCTACATCCCCTGTTGATATCACTCCACCGTTTGCGAGAGGCGATTTATGCTCAGTAAGGGAGAAAATGTTTCCTCAATTGCACAGGTGTTTGACACCATGCCTGAGCTCACAATGTTATCTCCAGCTCGACCAGGAGAAAACAGATGTCCAGTGTCTCCCTATGGTGCAGCTTCCCACTTCCCAGCGGGCATGCACAGAGTCACTCAGTCACCCACGCATTAAAGAGAGGCAGCTGCCAGAGCATTAGTGTCCAAAAATTCAGTGGGAGACAGACATAAACAAGCATGACAGTTGGTTTTGGGGATGCGAGGAACGCTGATTGACAGTGCTCTGTCGGCCGGATTAGAGACGTTCATTTCGTCCTGAACTCAATTATATTTTACAAAGGCTGACATCCCCAGTTAATTGCAGCCTTTCCACATGAGGGAATTATTTGCACTTCTCAATTCCCTGGCCATGTGTACTCTGTTCCGCATGTACAGGCTTCATCTAATATGTGGAAATATTGCAAATTAGATCAGTAAAAAAAAGAAAAAAGGAGGGGGGGAAACTGGGAAAAGACAAAAAAACTTAGAGAAGTGTCAAGAGGCAGAGAGGAGTGAAATACTGGTGCAGCTTCAAGAGAGGAGCGTCTGTGTGAGTAGTCTGCCTCCGTCTCTCAAGTGCGTCTGGATCTTAGCTCAGAGACGGCTTAGTTCAGAGACAGATCCAGAGTGACAGCGCTGCGATGATTGACACGCTGATGAAGAGGAGAAGAGGAGAAGAAGAGAGGAGAAAAAGGTTGTGCAGCGCCAGTGGCTCCACTGTAATGAAAATGTGAGTCTTGCCCATGGTTCGATGTGACAGGAATCCCAGGCCGGGCTTGTGCTGAGGAGGTAATGTCAGGGAGGTAATGTCAAGGAAGCCCACAGGCCCATGTTCACGAATGTCTGCGTATGTGTGCAATATGTGCCTACACACAGGACTGTGTTTCTGTGTGACTTGGGGGGGTGGGGGTCAGTAGGAGAATAAAGAGAAAGACTCTGGGGCTTGTATAGCCTGGATTACCCCGCCATTTCTAATTCACCCCCAACTCCTCTTTCTAGATATCCCATGGTTGACATGTGTCACCACACACAGTCAGATTACCAGGTCTCTAATCCACCTCTGAGGGCTGACTGGGTGGGTGAGAGGGCTGCGGATGATCTGCCACACCACGAATAATCCAGCACCTAGCATTTCCACATTGAGAGGGAGAGAGGGGGGCGCGTGTTGTTGCTCTCCTTGCTGTCACCGTTGCTGTATGCTGCAGATGTATGCAGCCTTGGATTAGGGTTTGTTGAACTGGTCTGACATGTGGACAGACAGCTGTCAGCAAGATGCGCTAAACCAAATCGCTATGCAGGCCCGTATCTCTCCGCTACCCTTGGGTTGTCCCTGATCGGCGGGCAGCTAATCCCGTATCATTGTTTCGCGGTTTTGTTTGTTACAATGGGTATCCGTGACATCACTGGTGTTGACATCGGCTCACCAGCAAACAACACCCGTGTTTATCTTTGTCTGTGAGATACCGGCTGGAAAACACTCCCAGATGGGAGCATGCCGCTGCCAATGACATACCAGAGTAAATAGGTAGACAGGAAATATTTACTGATAATAATCTTATCAAACAGATGAATGGAGGTTCTCTTTTCCTCAACAATAGACATCTTCTTTGTTGTGCTGGAAGCAACACATTTTGCATACATCCTGGTAAATGTAGCGTGATAAACAGGCAAGATGAAAAATAGTTGTTTAAATGTACACACAAACACACACATACCGAGAGGGAATGATTCACAGAGTGCTACAGATAAAACAATGATTCATTTTATATTTAATGTTGATGCCAGTCTATGTGGTGTGACTCATTCCCTGAGTGTGCCTGGGTTGGGCTGCTCCTTCAAGGGACACTTGACACTGATATCTCATTTGGTCACTGCGACCCGACTACGAAGATTGTGCAAGTCATGATAAAAAATATGTTTTTTTCAGATCTCTAAGGGCTTCATGTTTTTTTCACACTGAAAATCAGCAGATAAGAGGAGAATTCTTTCAGGGGCTTGAAGTATCACTGAATCAAGACTTTAAAGATCCAATGGGTAAGATTTAGTGGCGTCCTGGGTTGTGTGTGTAGTTTGCAACCAAATGAATAACCCTGTCCTTCGGAGAGCCTAAAGAGGCTGGTAAAAATGAAAAAGAAAAATCAAAAGGGTTCCTTTGGAGCTAGTGTTTGGTTTGTTAGGTCTGAGTTATAATAGAAACCTGGTGATGCAACATGGCACACCCCATGGATGAAGAGCCAGGACCTCTGTAAATATAAAACGACTCATTCTAAGGTAATGAAAACACAACAGTCCTCATATTCAGGTGATATCCACAATGATCAAATTATATTTATGGCTGCCATATTCCATTTCTGTCAACGGATCCCCCTCAAGCCTACACAGCTGACCTTTAAGAGAAAACATATAATTTAGAGAAAATTCTTCTGTATATTTGTCTGTTCAGGTATCTCTAGCACAGAATTTAAAGTTTCTCAGTCCTTGGTGAGGAAAAAATAAAATAAAGATTTTTTTCTTTCTCGAACTTGATAGGAGATCTGGACAGCAGGGTGTTAGGGAGGGTCAGGTCCAAACCAAGCATAGGGACTCCCTGCTGCAAGGCACTCCACTGATTAAGACAGGCCAATCGCTCTTAGTGTCAAAGTCAGGTCTGATAAGGACATGGCTTCTCTCTCACCTTAAAGGAGGAGCGTTTCTAGCCAGAGTTGCAGAGGGCAAACACTGGTTCTGCCAAACCCCCCATTAGTATGAGTGAACCAGAGGAAATCCAACCTAAGGAGACCCCCTGACTCAATACAGGGCAAAAAACCGCCTGCTTATTAAACTCGAGGAGCTTCAGGTTAGTCTGGAGTGCTGCTGCAGCCGTAATGATGTAAACAATTCATACCGATATAATTTCCGCGAGACAGAATTATTTTGCAAGTCATTGTTCTGTCATTGTTTTGAGTGTGGGTGTTGCACTCCATCTGGGAGATAGGGAAGTCATTAACTGAGCGCAGTCAGTTTCCAATCACTGTAAAAGTAATGGTGAAATTGCTGAAAATTACATAAAACTAGTGTCTATAAAATCCAAGCAGCAGCAGCACTTATAACCTCCCTCTCCAGATGTTAGTTAAGGTCAGCGCTTGAACGGTTTGCTGGATAGTACAGTGGCTGGCTTCTACTTGGATAATACTGTTAACTGCAGAGAAAAAAAAGAGAGAGAAAGAAATCACTACTCAGACAGCCACTTACAACACTATAGCATGGCCTCAGTGGTTATCACAATAAATGAATGATGTGGAGGCAGTCATCATGATGGAGTGACTGAGCTAGGCATGTAGGGGCTATGTAATGTATTTTCTATGTGTCCAGGCCGGGCTGTTCAAACACTATATTAATGGTGGATGTGTCCCGCGGGACGGCAAAGCACAGGTTAGACACAGAGACGCAGATTGAAGACCGGCCACCTCTCTCTGCTGCAGGGCCTGGCCACCAACCTCACAGAATTTTTAATGGCACACTAAAATGCTGCGTTAAGACTAAATTGCTGCCCTCAATGGGCAACAGATGATGGAATTAAAGAGATTTAGAGCTAAGGGGAGAAATGGGCTGCGCGTGTTTGATGTGGGCCTGGGAACGAGGGAAGAGAGGAAAGAGGGCAGCAGAGCAAACCCAGGCAGCATCTGGCCCTTGTAGGGACAACACAGCTCTCTGGGAAGTCTCTGCGGAGCGAGAAAAGGGGCTGACTGATAGCTCTTTCTAACACCCGCTATGTGCACAGCCTGGCACTCAGCTACTGGTAACACCTGCTGCACCCATATGGCGCTACAATTTCAACCATCACCTAAACAAAGCTAGAATAGTGAGGTGTGTGGAGAAAAAAAAAAAAAAAGTTGCAAGCATAGAAATGTGAGGACGCCGCACACACGTACACACAAAAAAAAACGCTTATATCAACCAAACCCTTACTCCAGGTAACCATGGCAACCCCTCACCTGTCGTCTCCTCGACAAGAATAGGCAGACAGCCAGGTCAGAGTGACACATTTTCTCTAACTTGCAAACACGCAGGATGATTTGTCATGTGCAACGCAGTCCCCAATACTCTCTCATATTCCCACCTGAGCGTAAACAGACGCACACACAGCTTCCTCTATACACATCGGATATATCATCCAGCTTTCCTTATCTCTCTGCTGCTGCTCTCTCTTTGTCTCTTGTTCACCCGACACTTGCGGTGTCACGCAGACACAGACAAGTTTTATTTATGTAGGCCCCAAAATCCTGATTCACAATTCGCTTCAGGGAGGGTACGCAATCTGCACAACATATGTCACCCTCTGTCCTTGGACCCTCAAGCCGGGTACAGAAAACTCCTGTCCTGCATGAAAATATGCTTTTAACAGGAAAAACAGAAACAGAAGAGGAATTTATCCTCAAGGACGGACAGACATGCAACTGATAGTGTTAAACAGACCAACAAAATCCCAGCACGGGCGGATATGATCACGAGTCTTCTCCTACAGGTGGATCATAAAGTAGAGAAGAATTTGACATGAGCACACTAACATATTGAGCTTCACTACTTCTACCACAGGAAGCTGGCAGAATGCCTTCTGCCGCCCACCAAAATGGCAACAGTTATCCTGACCTGGCATATTCAGAGCCCCCGTGAAAACGTGGCCCAGCATAAAGGGCTGGTGGGCTGCGGCAGCCTCTCTATTCACTAGAGACAAAACCTGGATCTGAGGCATGATCTGGCTGGCTGGACTTATGAATAGAGCCAGCAATCCAGCAATGATAGCCCCTGTTATCCCTTATACTATGAAGCTCTGTCTTTTCTGTATACAACATTGATGAAGAGGGGGGAGGCATTGGTGTGTAGTAGACCAGAGAGGGGGTAGACAAAGACCAAAAAAGAAAAAAAAAAAGCCACTGATGATGACAGCTCTGTGCTGCGTGTGCGCTCGCGATAGCGCGATGTGCCGCAATAAAGGGACAAGGGATTCCAGACACACGGCTGCAACGTACACAAGCGACAAGCAGTCAGTGAAAAACTCCTGCAAAAAAAAAAAAAAAAAAAAAAAAATTTACAAACCGCAGCCTCGTCCCCCACTA
>JAPZDY010000009.1:9158031-9189041 GCA_029783645.1 Ctenochaetus hawaiiensis
GATAACATATATATACGACTCACTTACAAGGAAAAGTACAACTCCCCTCAGATCAAACCTGATGTTTAACACAAAAGCCATTTTATGCATTTAAATGTGTCAGATAACGCAGGAGACATACATACATTTTATGTTACTTTACTGTTTTGTTTCGTCTCGTTCGCTCAAACACTGCGATGCAACGAATCCTCTGAACGCGCGGTGTGTTTGAGTAGACTCTGTTGATGTACTCCTGTTAGATTTTTTGATAAAGTACCTGCTCAAGGCGCTTCTGCGAGCAGCTGACACACCTGCTATTTTGGAAAAGATCTGTGTAATTAAAAAATCGGTGCCACCTGTAGTCAAATGAGTCATCGAATCAACTGGGACTAAAAATCTTAAGAATCAGAAGCAACTGCTGAATCTCACCTGCAAAATATACTTCAAACCTAAAAGAGCTTCTTATCTAAAATGTTTAATCTATAACTGGATTATTATAACAGATATTAATGTAAAAGCTGCTGCTGTGCTTTTTTGCTGTTTTTACATCCTGTTTGGTGGTGAAACTTATAACAATGTGTCACATGTAGCTGAGATTTATGGTAAAAATCTTTACCTGTAAATACACCGTGACTGTCAGCAGAGGCAGAGATACTGGAGGCAAAATAGAAATACTCAAGTAAAGTAAAAGTGAAAGTATAGCGCTCGTGCAAATATACATTCAGACCTGGAATCAATTTAACATTGATTTTTCAGACAGTGGGGAATGGAAGGCACTCAGGCACTGTATTGCTTTATGGTTTCAAAGGAGATTTCTTCAGGGATCATTTTTACTTTAGAATTGCAAAAAAAAAAAAAAAAAAAAAAAAAATTTACTAACCGCAGCCTCGTCCCGCACTACTCTCCCACACAAACTTCTGCTTTTATCTCATCCCAAGTGTGGAGGGGAAGTTAAAAATAATTCAGAGAAGAAAGGGGGGGCCAGCAGACTGACACATTCAAACAAGCTCTGGTGTGAGGGATGAAGCAAAAGCACTGTGGTTGTTGATAAGTTCGAATGGGACAGGCTTTATCCCAGGTGATAAGAGGGGGAGGGGGGTGGGCCTAAAACCACCTTGACTCTCATTTTCCTGCCGCTTTCATCTCTCTGCACGCCGCAGACCTTGTGACTCACCCTTAAAGCAAAAAAAAAAAAAAACCAAAACCAATAGCTGGCAGATAGCATCTCTTACGCTAACAAGCTTTTCACTTGGGGATACCATCAGCCCCCTGGTTTTCTCATACAGCTAATTAGGGATGGACTGAGAAGCAGACCTGCAGCTATCTATCCACCCCGTTTTTCTTTTTTTTTTCATCCTCTCTCCTCTTGGTCTTTTTCAAATCTGCTGCTATTCTCTGTCTCTGTCCTGCCTCTCTGTCTCTGTCACTCCCTCCGTCTATCTCTCTCTCTCTCCTTCTCGCTAGTACACACTCACAAACACACTCACACACACCTCCGTCTCGATTCAATCCACACTCCATTCACTCTGTGCCTCTATATCTATCTACCATCTTCCAATCCACTACTGCTGCCGCTGCCACCACCTCCACTGTGTCCAGCCCAAGGCCACTACTGCCTCTTAATCCCATTAGACCAAACACAATCAATTATCCAGCCAGCCATAAGGATCTGAGAGCATTAAAAGGTTAGCTCAGGAGATTTAAAACCATTGATGTCTATGACAGGAATGTGCCCCCCTCTCCACCTCCTCCTTCCCTTGAGCAGTCCCCCGCTCACCAATGTGTTACTGTCCGTGTTTGTATGTGTGTGTGTGTATGTGTGTCAGCGCGTGTTCATCAACATGACACCCAGGCACCAACTTGAGCCATCATGCATTGCTTGCGGATCTTTAATCATGTCCCTGCAAGTCGTGGCAAATTACTGCCTTGTGATGGTAATCGATAAAGCGATAAATGCAGCCGGGAGTGCGGGGAGCTGCTGGAGCGAAGAAATACCGACGAGGCCACTGGTTGAGTTTTTTTCTTTTTTTTTTTTTTTCTTCTCATAATCTGATCCCTTCTTGCAAAGAGTTAAGAGGCAAAAAAAAAAAAAAAGAAAGTAAGACCCTGTTCTTCCAAGCAGGAGGAGGAACGTTCGTAGTGCACGTGCTGGAGGTGGAGGAGCTGTGGAGACACAGGTGCAGGTCAATCAATGCTATCAGGCAGATAGACTGATATAATCATATCGTAATCTGGAGACTCAACCTCCCTCACCCCGCCACTGCCGGTCCATAAACTCCGTGCCCCTCTCCTGCTCCATTCATCATTTGATCTAATTCTCTCACTCCCTCCCCTTTATCTTTCCCGTGCACTCCTCTCCTACACCCTCTCCTCACTGACTTGTTCCTTCTCAGGCGAGAAAATTAAATACGATCATTCCTCTTCAAAGGCACCACTATTAGCCACATAATGAATATTCAGTTAATGTAGCAGAGAGAGAGGAGAGACCGTGTGGGTAACAGAAATAAGTGACAGCGAGAAAGGAAAGGTGAAATCCTGAAACTCATTTTCAACAGCCTTACAGCACAGCCACAGAAAGGGGAAAAAAAAAAAAAGAAAAGCAAATGAATGTGCACCGGCATATCATCTCCCATACAGACTTTATAGCCAAATAACACGAAACATTAATTATTACAAATACCTTATTACCATGAATGAACAGCCTTGTGACATTTAACGATGTGATTGTAGATCTACCTCATCAGAGTCCAATACATCATTTATGGCTCATTAATATTTCCAGTGATGAATCATTGATTATGGGGCTATTATGAAATACTTCCTCAAATCTCATGTCCCTGGTGCGACCTCCGTTGGAAAATCATTTGGCTAAGGCATGAAAGGCGCCGGAGCACTTGTGGCTCTAACTTTAACTCCACTCCTAAGGACTTGTCAGTCTGCGCTCGAGATGCAGCTGCCAAGCACCTTCTCCACCGGGATTCAAATGTGTTTCCTCATGCAGACACGATAGCCACTTTCCAATTTCAACTTCATCTTAAACTGCCAATTTCTGCCGCCGTGGTGGTGATTGAAATATGAAACCCTGCATATATACAGGCCATTACAGCGAATACAAGGCCCCAGCTGCTGTGTGTCTGCTCAGGAGAGTGAGAGAAGAAGAAACAACAGGGATCAACTACAGCCGGAACACATTTCCATTTATTTATTATTCAATAACGTTGAATTGGCCCCTGACCCCCAGCAGCAGCTCACGCCAAACTACCCTCTGAAGAAAAAAATGGCAGCCTTGCTGAATAAGGGAGAAATCAAACAGTGTCCCTGGGGCTCAGTGGTATGAGAGTTCAAATCTGACAGAATTTGATGAGTCTCCCCTTTGAGTAAATCCCTCTTTGCTGGTTTTGATTCAAGCGAGCATAAGTCAAAAGCAGAGGCATTCACTTTCTAGGGCAACACCATGTACACAGACATGCCAACATGCGAATAACAAGTAAATAAATGAGTCATCCCATTAAGCAGCGCTTCTTATGAGCATCCTTGACAGTGACGAGCATTTTTCCGAGCTCGCTCTTGCATCTGCTGCTACCCCCCCACCCCCCCACCACCCTTTCCTCTTTCTTTCTGTCTCCTACCCCACACACCAACATCCCTTTTTTTTTTTCTTTTTTTTTTTTTCAGGGGCAACATGTAGTGCTTTTATCTGCCTTTTATGCCTCTCCAATTTTCAGCTGAACGGTTTGATGGGAAGGTACTTCTAACCTAATTTCGGCTGGAGACCAGAAGATTATAAAGTAACCATTGTTCAAGTGCAAAACAAATGAATTGAGTAGCATGGCAGATAGCACAGACACCAGGAAATGGCGGGTGGGGGTGGGGGCTGGAAGAGAGCGGTGGGGTCGGCAAATGCTGCTTAACAACACTGTTGTCTGCAGCTTTCAAGGTTGTTTCAGCTGTTAATTAGTTCAGTTTGATGGCTTGCATCCATGGGTGCAGTCTAACCCAGTTAAGTCAGATGCTCAATGAGTTTTCTCTGGGCCTTAAATACTGAGCCTCTGCTCTACAGGAGCCCGGCTCAAGGTTAGCAACGTGGCGTCAGTCAAACCCGGTGTCCAGCGTTCACAGTCTGCCGTGCTCCTCAAGTGGCTGCCAGAGAACGCTCACCAAGGTTACGTCCGTCAGAGCCGATGAGTATCCCACTTATCTAAATCAAAGTCCTTCACAAATCTTTGAGGGATTGCTGCTGCCTGTGCTTCAAACCCGGTTAAATAAGGACTTAAACTTTTTTTTTTTTTTTCGGAGGGGGGAAAAATATGGAAGCTGGAGAAGTGGTCATGCTGAACAGTTTGACAAATAACATCTTGGATTATTAAGCCGCAACCGATCAAATAAACATCTTCAATTAATCAATTAAAAATCGTCGTCTACCGAGGGAAGCAGATGAACACATTTGCATTTTCTTGTTTGCAGTATCTCTCATCTGTGTTAAAGAACGAACGCACTCAATAATACCAAATTTCTCTGACGGCTGCGTAGCGGGTTTTTATTAGGTCAGGGATTTTGGATGTTGATAAATAGAAAAATTAAACACTTTTATAAGACTTTTATATATTTTTTAGTTTAGTTTTTTTATCTAGTCAAGGAGAAATTGTGCACATTTTTCCTACTCATTTTAAACAGCAGCAGCAATATTTAAGCAAGCTGTAAATCTAAAAGCATTCTTCCCCGTCTATTAAACACAATATGGGCAAATGCCTTTCAGTTAACACTGATTCATTATTAATGGCCGTATAGGGTAATGACTGTGTTTCAATGCCAAACGACAACCACAGAGAGATAAATTGAAATATCTTTATGTCCCCAAAGTCAGTCTGAAAGTAATGAATTTTGCATTAATGACAATAACTTACTGCATTTTGTTTCCACAGGAAGCAGTCTATAAATTGGTTGACAGGCAATGCAAATGTGTTGTTTGTACGACATAAATCACAAGCTAACAATCTGACACCTGTGGATTTTCAAAAGTAAGAGAAATTCCCTTTCAAGCTACCCACCTGCTCGATATTTCAAACATAACATAAATGATCCATTCACTGTGACATTATGCACAAATGGAGCAATTAGCTCTGATGGATGCTGGGATAATTATTATATCATGGAGCAAGACACGAGCTGAGATAGCCTTTATCAGATTGTTTGTGTCCAATGAGTAAATAGTATCACGCGATGACAAGATTGTCACTTTTAAATGCTGGAGCCTTTTTGAATGCAATCATACTGGGGCACTTGTCTGTGTGTGTGTTTGTGAGTGTGTGTGTGTGTGTGTGTGTGTGTGTGGCTTGTTTGTCTGATCCCTGCAGCATCCTCTATCTCCAGGGGCAGCGGCTCCCTCTCTCATCAACCATGCCCAGCCAATGTGACTGTCACTCCCAATCTGCACTGAGAGGGGAGCCCGTGCCTATTTTTATAAATGTATTCATATTCATTAGCCCCGAGTGTCATTCATAGCTGCAGTTCTTTAATGCGGCGCACAACCATCAGAGGCTGCAGGAGCCTGCCTCCTCTCATCTCGCAAATTAATAACACAGGCAATCACTGCAAAGGTGCCTACTGTCAAACAACAATGGCTCCTGATTTCCATCAACCGTGCGCGCTTCCTCATTTCCACACGACACATACAAAAACACTCATCAGTGGTCTCCCCTTGGGGAATCTCAACAAGAATGCCATTGTATCAACCTTTGAAATATGGAATCATTAATGTAAGTGAGAATTAATTACAACCATTTTTTTTTTTTTTTTTTTCCTTTGACCCACCCGCAATATTCTGCCTCATAACATCTTGGTGGCAGCCGGTTAATTGTGCAGAATAACTGGTGTGAACGTTGGCTGCTAATGAGAGCAATTAGGCATCAGACTCACACGAGATTTAACTTCACCCACTTGCTCAAAGCCAGCACACTTTGCAGAGATTGGCTTCGCGTGTGTCACCTACAGTAATGCAAATGATGAACTCGTTCTTCAAAGTCAACAAGGGCACAAAAGTCAAGCCTTTCTCTGTGAGTAATATTGTGGAGAAACTCGCTCTTCAAATTGTGACTTTACATGTTGTCATTTCAACATAGTTCATGTAGAACTATTGAGACCAATCTTGTGCGAATGTTTCTCTCTGCGCCGTATATCCACTTTCTCATGCACCATTTTGGGCCATGTGCCTTTCTAAAGTAATGGAAGTGGGCTGCTTTTTCACTGCCATGCCATGTTTTTTTCATGGCCATTGTTTCTGCTCCACCCCACTTTAAATCAAGAGCACAATGCATTTCCCCCCACACAACCCCACTACCCCACCACCGTACTTCAATCTGGACAACATTAATAAAAAAAAGCTTTCAATGATGCAGAATGCAACGCCACATTGGGCCAGGAGCGGTGGTGTGATTAAAGCTTTTAAACACCACCACCCTGCGAGTTTGCATATGTCAGCTCTGCAGAGTGTGTTTGTACGAACACTGGTAGGCTTCATGTCCTCTTGGTCGTTTACCTTGTCTCTTTTTCTCTTCCTCACTGTTCTACACTAATGCAAGGAGGGCAAGAAAAGTGCTAGGTCCACTTTAACATACATGTGGCTGTAACAGGGGCTGAAATAACAAAATCGGAGCTTCAAGAGCAGGGCCCACGGAGGAATTAAAGAGGACCTGTAGTCGCTGTGATTGCATACAACAATCAATCACCGTGGCTGTACTTTGTCCTATCTTTGCGACAGGCACAGTCACATTCTTCGTCCAATCTTTTTAATTCGCCTACTTAGGGCTAAGTTTGCTGTTGCAGCTTTTCTCTTCACACAGATTAACAATATCCGTCGTAAAGCATTTAAGCCCCTGTGGATCAGCGATACATGTACTTAAAGAAAGCATTTTTGATTGGTCATTTCTTCTCACAATTCCTTTTCTGTAATCTAATGACGGCGACCCCTTGAGTGATTTCTGTGAAATGGAAATAAAGCTTTTTTTAATTGAATTTCGTAAAAATTAAACATTGGCCAGAGCACTTCATTAAACTGATATAATACTACCGACTCTCTCATTTCTGCTGTCCCTACAGGCAGGGAACATGTCCAGCATTTTCGACTATAAGGTATGTGTTACACTCAAACCTTAACATTTCCCTTCACTGAACAAGAAAACCACTCTTTGAAAGCTCCCCCCGCCCAAACGTGCAAATTAAAACAGCTTGACCAGCAATTTGTGAAAGCTTTGACCACAATGAATCACAAATTTAGCCCGGAGCCTCTGCAGCAGCAACACGAGTCAGAGCAGCTGCAGCCATCATGTGTCCACATGTAGAATCTGCTCACAAAGCGGAACAAAAAACCCAAAACCCCTGCTTTTGTTACTGCCTTAATGCTCTCACTTAAGTCAGGCATCGCAAATCAGTTTTGAGCCGTCATATGTACGTCACATGTGATGTAGATCCGATTTGGCTGCACTCTCTCGGGTAAAGCTCTGTGTCAGCCTTGTGAGTGTGTTCACATGTCCACTGCATCTCCAGCGTGGAGACAAGAGAGAGAGGGGGGGGGGGTCCGGCTTTTTCAGAAGTCCTCCTGGCTCGGTTCAGTACCAAAAACCCCAACAGGGGACGCTTGGACTCGTTTGTTGAGGTACGTCTCTCTGGCTTTGAGACAAGAAGAGACAGTGACCGGAGCTTTTGGGACATGACAGTCCCCTGCAGAATTAAACAAGCTGTGTCTCAAGCCCCAGTGACAGGAAATCTCACTCAGATCACAAAAGGCAGCAGTGATTGCGTCTGACATGTGCATCCTCTTCCCTCAGATGAAACGTCGTTGTTTTGTCTGGATCACTTTTGTGTAGACATTTGTTTTTTTGTGTGTGTTTGTTTGTTAAAGCAGGGGTGTCTCTCTCCATCCATCCCTTTCTCTTCTAAAAATGAAATGGTGACCTTTTTTCACATATTGTCTGTCTCTGTAAGAGCTAAAAAGTGTACAAAAAAAAGAATGATTCCAAATTAAACAATTTCACTCAGGGGAGGATAAGCAGAGACGGGTTGTGTCGAACAGGCCGAACACACCATTGAAATAGGGGGTGAATGCATAAAGAGGCTGTGCTGTGGGAGAAGTGGAAGGGTTACTGTTTGGGCTCAAACTGGGCACACTAATCCCTTTGATCCCCCCATTTTACTGTCAGCTGTTTCCTAGCTACCGTCGGATCTGCACAGAATTTAGGATTTGTGCTACTGTACACCACAGCAATCTCTACCCCACTGATGCAGAGCTCTCCTTTCTTTGCTCCATCATTACCCCACCCCTGACCACCCCCCACCCCAATGCCCATTGCCTCCTCACAATGTCCATAGCTATATTCATTTCTCCTGCCGTTCCCCTCTCTTGTCCCCCCTCACCGCATTTGGCAGTGACTGCGACGTGGCAGGCGGACAGGTTAAATTGGAAAGTGTTTTAAAACAGAGGGCCATCAGAGCATGACGCTTCACACTGGAAAAAAAAAAAAAAAAAGCTGATTCTGATTTTGTCTATTCACACGAGACACCACGGCTGTGCCCCACTTTCATTAGCTGCAGCGGAAAAAAAAAAAAAAAACAGCATTCAAATGCTGGTTTGGTCTTTTGAGAAAGCTCCATTTAGCGATAATGAAACAATCTGTGCGCGTGTGTGCAGATGCAAGTGTTCAAGAAAGAATCCGTGCTTGTGTATTCGTGTACATGCACGCTTTTTTGCCGTGTGCATGTTTGTGCATCTGCTAACACACATTAAAGCAATAAAAGCACCTTTATTAGATTTCTCTTTCAAGCTGCCTTTGAAATTAAAATAAATAGGCATCTGTATCTGCACAGGATCCTTTTTTGTTCCTGTCAGTATTGGTCGCTTTCAGAGGTGCAATGCCCAGCAGACACCCACTTAACCTCTGAGAAACTCTCCAAAAATCAGCCCAAAATCAATCCAGGCAGCAACACATGACAGTCTTGATTTGTGGATTGGCAGACTTTCACTTCATTGTCCAACACAGGCTTTTCTTCGCGCTGCATCTATTAATCCTGTAAGCAAAGAATTACAGAGAATGCAAGTTTCTCAATTTCCTGTTTTCAATGAAGCTGCTATGCTGCACTGATTTCTGTATGTACTGTACACACTTACATAATTTGTATCATTCAAGCAGTGAAGGTCTCACATTATTCCAATTTTCTCAGAGCCTTTGTTCGCAGTGTACGTTTTAATTAAGCGATTTAATGTTACCAATCTATTTTTCCTGAGCATAGAAATGAAAACATAATGCCATTACATTACCGCTGAAGTGACAGCGGACATTATAAGTGCATAAAATATTGGTCACATATGTCGCTTCTCACTGTGTTTCCCAAGGAATATTATTGTATAAATACCTGTGACGGATTAAAATAAACTTCCGCATAAATCACCAGGCTGAACTTTGTTTTCTGGGTCTGTGCTTATGTTTCTACATTTAATCTGCCTTAAGAGAAGAAGGCGGGCAGTGTTTGGCGAAGGTTTGTCTCGGCTTTCACTCGAGGTTGAATCCTGCCATATGCTTTCAGTCTTCCACCTGAAGCACTTTCATGACTTCTGCTGAGGGGCCAAGGAAAAGCGAATCCAGATGTGACATGTGCCATAGAGCAGAAGCCAGCAGTACTGCTGTCAGCTCCTATCATCACCACACTTTTTAACTGACGCGCCGATGTTCGAGGCAAGGACAGTGATCAAAGATATGTGTGCATTAAAGTGATGCTCCGCCAAAATGACAAGCGGCTGTACTCTGCCATGCATACCAGACAGGAATTCCTTATCAGCAAACACAAAAGCGCTGCTGGACGAGATTGTTGGTTGGGAATTTATTTAGATTTATCCAATCTGATGGTTCTGAATGTACTCCAGCGTCCACACTGCCATCCCCTGGTGTCTTTGTTGCAAGCCATTTATTTACACTGAAGGTGGAGTGCTGTCAGGAGTGAAAAGGAGCAGGAAGGGCTTCATGTTGAACTCACAGGAAGAAGGCAGGTGCTGGAAAACAAAAGTGATATCAAACATGATATAAAATCCCATGTGGCCAAGAACAGGACAATGGGGAGTGAGAGCCAGCCTCGCTCCTAATCAATACTGAGCACAAGGCATTGAGATGCAGCTTGAGGCATTCTGCCAGGCCCCCTACTGGGACCGGTAGGCGTGCTGCCAAGCACGGCCTGAGTAGAGCAGCAAACTAAGCCTTGCAGATGGAGAGCAAGGAGGCTCCTTCTCTCCAGATGAGACTCTGCCCGTGGACAGAAAGTATGCCATGGACGGAAATAGTCTCTCCACTCACCTTGCCCTACCAACCTGCTGAACCCTGGCCACACCACCATTGCAAGGGGCTGAGTGCTTCAAACAGCAAAGGCCATCAGTTGGAGGAAGCAGCATCCATACTCAAATGAGAAGACAGCGGAAAAAGAACTGGAAGCAAAAGAGAAGAACTAAATATTTTCTCCTCTCCTCCCCAGTGCTGCTGTAGGGCTTGTTGTTCATTTGACTCTGTTACATTTCCTTTTCCATGTTTCTGTATTGAGAGAAAAAAAGCAATATTGGCGTGTCTATCCACATCATCACTAAACTGCAGGGAAACTTGCTGCTGGTGGTAGAGCAACATAACCAAGTGTTATGATTGGCTTGGGCGAGGGATGGAGCAGAATGTGAATTCATTCCTGTGAATGTACAAAGAAAAATGGATTGGTACAACCAGTTGTTTTTACTAAGAGAGGGTGGAAAAAGCATGAGCCCACCGCCCCCCGCAGCTTCCCCTCCATTTCTGTTTCTTTGCCTCTTTTGCCATTTTATTCACAACACAAGAATACACTCACCAGTCCCCAGGAGGGGCACGCTGAATGAGAGCACAGATTCAGTGCACACATCATGCTGTAAAAAGCATTGTTTCTCTCCACAGTTTTCCTTGAGTTGCCTTTGTGTTGTTTAAATGTTTACATGGAACAGCTTGGGGGCTTGAAGACAGATGTATGGTCCAATAATACCACCTCAGTACAATCCTTCTTTTCCCCGGATGAAAGTAATGACACCACTTAGAAATGCTTTTCAAAGCATTTCTTAAAATGACGCTTTGATGAAGCAGCATGCACAACATCCTCGCTCCCTTGTCAAAATGATATTAGACAAATTAAACGAATGCCGCCACTTCGTATCCCTTCTCGCGGTCCAAGGTCATTTCCTCTTTCAGTTTCCGTCCCAGCTCGGGGGCCTGTTCTGAGACATTTCTTTTTGTTCTTGATAGTTGAAGAGGTGCCTCCTGGTCCTGTGTCAGATTGATTAGACTTTTAGCCGAGAGAATTAATATGTGAAGAATTCGTCTGTTTCCCCCTACAGCGCTTCTCCCCTCAGTCTCATCAGTAAACAGGAGACAAGAAAACAAAACCACTCCCAGCAATGTGATTAAAATTGGCCCCAAAAGAAGGACTCGCCTCCTCAGTCAATGCTGCTGCTATAGAAAACTGTAATTTGAGAAGCCTATAGCTTTCCCGAAACTGTCCTTTGTTTTTACTCTGTAAGACAAAAAAAGGGACTGTTTGTGGGTGAAGAGGATCAGTCTATGTAACATGATTTTTGTGAGCTAAAGATTTTGCCTTATCCCACATTATTGCATCATACTATGCATTCTCTAGTCCATCATTAAAGAGCAACTCGCTCTGCTTTCATTTCTGTCTTTTTCAAATGCAACTCCAACCAAGCCATTAGCAAAAAAGGAGAAATTTAAGACAGTTGCAGCATTGATGCCCTCCTCTCCCCTGGTATGTGGCACTGTCATCATTCAGAGACCTATGTCAGGGCTGTCTGTGGAGGAATTTAGGAAAATAGTGTTTTGATGCTAAAAAAAAACATGTACTTCCAACTAACAGCAAAATACATGTTGGCATTGTATGTTTTGACAAATACCACCCAAACTGAACACAATTTTATGTTGTGGCATCAGGGTTAAGGTCTGGTTAGGTTTAGACATAAAATGAATGATTACTATCAGGAAAAAAAACATGTTTAAGCTCATAATACTCAGTTTTAAACCAGAAAAGATCCAAACAATGTAAATTGATATTCTTGACCCTGAAGTGGTCTAAAATTCCAGTCTAAACGAGGTATTGAACACTAGACAGGTGTGTACGTCACTTTGATATGTATCTAAAAAAAAGGTTAATCAGTGTTAATCCAAGAATCAGTGGTTTTTAGAAACATACAATGCCAGCGTTTTTATGGCCGTTGGTTTGGTACCTAGACCAATATGATTGCTGGGATTTGAATACATAACAACACTGGGAAGCCACACACTGCTATAACAACCTTATAAATTCCAAAAATCATGGACTCCCCCTTAAAAAGACCATCGTTTGTGTCACTGCGGGCCTCTTTTGGATGATAAAATTATCAACATAAACAGACATCATCGCAATAAGTACATACACTAGCACAGCAAAACTAAACTCCTGCATAGTAAGTAATGATTTCAGCCAGCTACCCCGAATATGGCAGCATGACAGACACATGGTGGGAGAGAGGAGTCTTTGCCCCATGCAAATAGCCATTACCATAGCCCTTTGGGCAAATGGCAATTACTGGGCAAGGGGTGCATGCCAAAACCCTGCGGTACAAGTTAATTTGATTACATTTCCATTATGAACTATAAACACAGTTTTGCTGCTCGACTGAGCCAATTAAAGGCCTCCTGAAGCTAAAAGACGTTGACAGTGTAGCGGCCCTATTGTTCTTCAACAATAAGGTAGATCAGAATCATTTGTCACCCTTAAACAAGTTTGAGGCAATTGTATTTTCCTTTCTTTTCTAAGACATTCACGTTCTTTTTATATATGAATTCATTTTGGAATACATATCAGGCTTTTTTTTTTCTCATTCATTTATTTCAAATGTGGCTGCTTCTCATTCAGCTTTGATATGTTCCATCTTGGCCAATAAAGCATCCTGTGGCAACATGAATAAACATGTGTAGACAGCATTTGGCAGCCAGAGAGAAAGCAGCCAACCAGCCAGACATGGAAGGCAGGTGCTGAAGACACACAAGGAGTCTCACTTGGAAGTCGGGCTGCCACCTCGTTTCACCTGAGGCTTTGCAAGCCACTATCTGGTCTTTCTGGGCAAGAGCCCACGATGCGAAGAAAAAAAACAAGAGTTTGGTCCAAATTTCAGCAGACATCTGTTAGCTCTCTGGAGCGGTAAACATGTTTAATTAACTGCGTTTCAGCAAACAGGGAGATACATATGTCATAAATATGCACTGCGTGTGTAATTATGGTATGGTTAGATGTGAAGTTACAGAAACCCCCCACTTCCAACTCACTGTGCCCAATAAGAGACATGTGATTTGAGCCAAGTGCTTCAAGTTTAGGAAAATGCATTGATTTCATCACACAGGGCTCCGGATTCAGTATCATGTCTGAAATCAGATGCCTGAGGACAATGTGGCACCAATGTGAGTATGTGGGTCTACTTTTGTGAATCTACATTATTAAAAAAAAAGAAAGAAAGAAAAGAAACGATTAAGCTTTCTATTTTTTGTGATGAAGTGTTGTTCATGTGGGCGAATACGATCAGGTTTGTCATCTCTCTTTGTTAAAACTAGGAGATGCCTTTGATTCTGATAAAACTGTATTATATGTCTCTTGATTGAGTTGTGTAATCTTGTACACATTGATTTTTCTATCTTCCGGTGGATGCGTTTGCATGTGCATGTGTGTTAGTGTGGCAGCGATGTAGATGAATTATGATCTGGTGCCCGCATTAGAGCAGAGAGTTTTAATCACACAAGGATTCAGAGTGTTTTAAACAAATGTTTTTTGTAAGCACGGTGGATTATCATAAGATTTAAAGATTTGGAAATGGCTGACAGCTGTCAAGCTGCATAATAACGTACGTCCAGAAAATTATAGCAGCTGCCGGTTGGCAGAATGTCAATGCTGCTATCTAGATTAAAGCTCAATAGAAAGGAACGTACCATGAGCACCGGGAGGCACGCACACACTTTTTTCAGACACACAACGAGATTCACACACCCACTTACAATACACAGGGGTTATATTTCAGCAGTAGAGGCTTTGAGGAGGGGTGAGAAAAACACAAAACCTCACATTTATTTACTTGGTATTTCGATGAGGGGGTCTAAATGAGTCTTAAAATTGCCTGCTGAGAGCAGCCTGTGGCGGGAGAGACATTCCCCCGTGGACTCTTTCAGGTATCCTCTTGTGCACCAACGCAGCTAGCTGTATAAAACACAGCATGAGCCTCGGTAGGAGCCTGCTGAAAAACAAGTACACGACACCTTTGGTTCCACAGGGGCCTGTATGTCGCCTAATTTATGACATCCTCAGAGGTCCTCAGCTCTCAGGGAATGACTACAGCATCTCTTACTTTATGCACAGGCACAGCTGCACTACCAGTCATTTGCAAACACTGATGCCCCATGAGGATGAGATCTGCTTCCTCCTTCAGAAGAACAAGCCCTCTCTGGCTTCTGAGAGGACCTCCCGCAAAGACTGCAACTGCGTCTTGACTCAAAGAACCTAAAGCAGAAATTGCGCGCCGTGGAGGAGGTCCTTCTCAACTGAAAGAGCAGGAAGACAGAGGAGCGAATCTCTCACCAATGCTAATGCGCAGCCGGAGACATTTAAGGGGCCTGAATACCAACTGAAAGGAATGAGAAAGAGGTCTGTTTAAGGGGGAAAGGTAAAGCCCTGTGAAGTAGCACTGAAGCGCTCAACAGATCCTCACAGACTCCAGGCATGTTAGCTCGAGAAAAAGGATGGTAATAACAGCTAGAGGGACTGTGCCCTGCATAATAAGACATGCCTGAGACTCTTCTCTGATAAGGTTGGGAGCACTTTGGAGCAATGCGACCTGTTCAAAGACAAACAAGCAAAGGGATTATGCTGCTTTTAGCACTTCGGTGCATATTGTGATTATAAGATGGAGAGTGTATAGAGAAAGCCACTTCTCACATTGATCAACTTCCAATAGGCTATTTTTCCCACCTTAGGGTTCTTTTCAAGTAAATGCCTTAAGGATTTGTATGTCAGACATCAACTTGTCATTGCAGCATTGCATGTCCTTTTATAGTATTCTGAAGCAAAAGGTTAAGAGCCATTTAATGTGAACACAACTCAAGACTGCTAAAGAAAATTCACAGCCCAGTGAGCCCACACAATATTCTCATCTTTTGTCAACTTACCTTCAGTTCTCGTGACAACTGGCAGCTCTGTTTTTCCAATTATGGAATATTGAGACAGGAAGGGTTTGCTCTGGCTTGCTTTTTGTCTCAATTTTCCATCTACTGTACGTCTAATTATCTTCTCATTGGTCATACAGGCCATCCACTTGACAGATGACAAGTGACAAGTCAGACAAATTTCACAGCAGTTGCATGATAAGTGGGAATGATGTTCTTGCTTTTATCCACATACAGTGTTTCTGAGCTGAGACGTGAATGAAACATACATGTTGCAAATTAATTCATTCTGCACTGTGTAGATCAGCTTCACACAGCCTTTGTGCAAATGCAATACAGCATATAAACAATAGCCCTGCTTCATTGTCCAACAGTCATATTCACGCAGGGTAATAACTGGGTCTGCTGGGCTATTAAGGTCGCCTACAGGCAGGAGACAGCTTGTTCTGAGTCTTTTCACAGGTTTCAGGGGAGATTAAGAACATTTTTTTTTACAGGTCACGTGAACCCTAACAAACTATGACTATTAAGCAGCATAATTTGAAACTAAATATGTTACCTGGATGATTCATGGTCACAAACACAAAGCGCTATTTGATTCAATTTAAATGGCTCACAATGACAAATCACAGAGGCTCAATTCAACCAACACACACACACACAAAACATTTGTCTGTAATATATTAAGAGTCTCGTTTTGCAGAGGCAGGCTATGTTCACTGAGCCTTTGGGGCATGAAAGTGGCCTTGTGGTTACAGTGGTGAATGTGGTGGAGCTGGAACCGACAGTTTATACACGTTGTTGTTTGATGCAGTTAATCTTATTTAGTGTGTTTCAGGCACCGTGCCACAACCGGTCGAAGTTTGGCTGTATGAGCAGATTCTTAAAAGCACACATTTGCATTGTCATTTTTAAACAGTTTCTGTTTGTCGTATATTTCTGCCTTAATTATCACTCTATATTCAAGGGCTGATGCTGACTTTTCTTGCGCGCTTCTCTCTGGTCGCTTCCAAAAACTGTAGCCACACTATATGGATCAAAAAAAAAAAAAAAGAAAGAAAGAAAGAGAAAGAGTTGTGCATCTTACCTTGAGCCTGAGCACTGAGGATACAAGTCGCCGACAGCAGAATCCAACAGGAGACCCACACCTGTCCGACCTGTCCAGCCCTCCCAGCTGTAACCATGGTCCGTGGCGCCACCGTCGAGCCCCCGGTGCGCCTTCCCCGTCTCCGCGCTGGGAACATGTTGCTCGGTGGCCACGCACTCCCGGAAAGAGTCCTTGGTGCTGCTGGTCCTGTACGTCAGACTGCTCCTCAGTGGTGGTGAGGGTGAGTGACTAGGGGGGTGGGGGGGATTGTGGAGAGCTCGCGCCGTCAGAGAGCACCAGGCATGCAGACAGGCACGCGGTAGTATGAAAAGCCCGTGGACAAGTCCCGCATGAGCAAGGCGGAGTCAGTCCAATTGAATTTGCTCGGCTGTCAAGTGTGCGAGACGGAATATTGACATCATCTTCTCACCGCTCCGAATAACCTCTGAATGCATCACAGAGAGATAAGTGAAATGAAATGAGGGATAGAAATGAAGAAAAAACAAATGAAGGTGGATACACACACAGTCTCACACAAGTTTACATGATGTCTAAATGACAGCTTTCAGTCCAAACCCATATGTGGTGGTGTCATATATCACTCCTCCGGAATAAAAACAAAAAAAACATCAGTGATTTATTTGTTTTCTAAAAATGATCCCACTGTAAATGTCCTTGAGCAAGGCACTTCAGCAGAGCCAGCCGCTGTACCCGGTGACCAGCAGAAGATTGCACTGAAGCTCCAAAGTGTGTGTGCTTGTACACTCGTGTGTGTGCGTGCGTGTGCGTGCGTGCGCGCGCACTTTTAAAGTGTAGATGGACTCAGTCCACCGCTCCAAAGAGGCTAAAAGGGGTTTCTCATCCTCAAAAAAAACACTTCCATTGTCCTGCACATTTGTCACTATGGGTGGCCACAGACTATACATTCCGCTAGGGTTTTTTCTTTCCTTCTTCTTCTTTTTTTTAAAATAAATTGACCATCACATACAGTAGCAGTGCGCACAACCTGAGCCAGCCAATGTCAGGACAAGTGCTCTGTACGCTATTGCCCCCACGCGGCAAAAAGAGGTAGGAAATATCCATTTGGACAGCTGTGATTGATTGTTGTCTCACTCAAACCAAAAGCTTGGCTGATTTCAAAACTACCTGATGTCAAATAAATCTTTACAAATAGCTGTCATTGGTTATTTTTTTCACTGCCAGGGAAAAAAGCATTAACTGGGTCACAGGTATGTAAATCTATTTATCTGCACTGGTCTAAATAAACCCTGATGGACCTGTGATGTGGTTACAAGCAGAGCAGCAAAACCCATACACAGACGAAAAGCATAGGAAACAGCTTACATTGGAACAATTTAATGTAATTCAGGAATTAATGTGAGATCAAGTGGGAAGGCGAACTGTTATGGTCTGTGAATGCCCACCCCATCAGAGGGCTTCCTCTATTACCAGACGAATGATAAAAGGCAAGTTTGTGCGCACAGAAACGGTGGGCACTTCTGAAAACAGAGGAGGGTACATATGCGCCGTGATATCGGCTTTGTTGTCCTTGCTTCTTTTGAACTCACTGAAAAATGCATGCCGGGCGAGGTAAGCTTCAAAGAGCTGTCACAACATTTCTGCCTTAAAAAAAAAAAGCATACCTGTGCGCCATTAGATTTTGTGAGTTTCTCAGGACCAGAAGTAATATTGACTTACAGGAAATATCCAAGCTGCCATGAGCTAGGTGAAGCATGCCGCTGCTTTTCAAAGTGTAAATAGAGGTGGTACTCTGTGCCTGTGGGATGTTTCCTCACCTCGGTCCCTTTTATGCTGTGCTTTATAGTCTCACAGCGAATCTGTTCCCCTGTCCTTTGCACTACAAATAACCGACTTCCCCTTTTCCCCCGTGTGCTACAACATCTCATTGCTACTAGGGACTCATTTGGTGTCATCTATTGCTCCCTCCCTTTATTTCCTCTCTCCTCACCCCGCTGCCACCCCATGCACCAGCCCCCTCCTGATAATGATGTGCTGATTATGAGGCTCTTAGGCCAGCAGATTGCTCTCCAGTCTCATTCGCATGCAGTGGAAAATTGCTGCTGTCTTGGAGCCCCCACCCTGCTGTGCGAATCAGGCAGGTTGACATTAGCAAGCTGCTGGGAACAGTGCTCAGGCACGAGGGCAGGTGCTCTGTCTCCGTCTCTATAACTGTTCTGCAGCAGAGGAAACAGAGGCTGCCTGATGCTACAAGCCATGCTGGGGGGGCACCAGAGGCTGGTGTACTGTAGCTGACATTTATACATTTACTTATGAGAACAGATACTTTTACTTACTAAGTGAGAAACAGTGTGTTACAGTGTTACATGGAACATAAAAAAAAACCCCACCCTGATTTACTCATCTACCAACATAACAACTGCTCCATTAGTTGATTTAATTTCCAGAGGGGAAAGTGTTAAAATTTGTTTAATCAAAGCACTCCATCTTTATGACAAGTAAAGTAAATGACAGCTTAAAGCATTGAGAGGAAAATGTAATATCAAATTTGGCAGTTTTCAAAAGGTACCATAGGAGTCCTTGATGACTAAACGCTAACACATTTACAGACAAAGTTACTCTGGCAACACTGACGGACCACAAAACAAGGTTGTACCATTCTTTAAAATTGAAATCTTCAAATTAATTTTTCAAACATCTGGATGACCTTGGACATGTGTGTTAGGCTACAAAAGTTCTCATTACAGGTCAACTTTGTTTTCATTATTTTGCTTCAACAAGCACAGCAGTGGGCAGTTTCTTTATAGTCTCTAAACTCTGAATCTGACATAAGATGACTTTTTAAGATGGATAGTTTTGTTAGTGTTGAATTCATTTAAAGGCACACTATGTAATTTCTGCCTCTAGAGCTCTCCCTATTGAAAAAACAGTGAAAAAAAGACCGAATTCGATGATGACATAATGAAGGATCATAAAATATCATTGATAAACAGCCACCAGTGTGGATGAAAAGCTCATTTACTGACCCAGGCACAAATATTCACAGTTGAGGTCATGTATTAAGGTTTTTCTTGCATTTGTTATTAGACAATACTTCATCACTCTCTGACTGATGTTACTTTGGGAGTTAAAGACAGGCAACAAGACAAAATGCACTGAACACTGGAATTAGATAACACATTCTTCTGAGCTTTAATATTGCTGGAAACATTTGTAGGAAAGTAAAAAAAGAACATAACAAAATACATTGCAAAAAATATAGTTGCCTTAAGGCATTTTAATGTGGAAATGTTACACATTCTAAAAGAGTTCATTTAGAGGAGCTTTATGTTACAGGTAGTCACAATTCAGGTGTCCACCCACATAAGCAACAAGGAAAACAGGACAGTCATTCCTAATGGATTTTTCATTCTTTCTGCAAACATGCTAACATAGCAAACATGTTAACACTGTCAGTAACATGATAAAACATGATACAATTACCTGGCCTATTAAGCCATTGCAAAAAAAAAGGGTTTGATAGATGAGGCCAGATAGAAGCACACTTGCTTTATTAGATTGACTATCCCTGCTTGATCACTTTTATCACTAACATCAAACATGTTTTTTTCACAATCTGTTGATTATCTAAGCTAATTTTGAATTTTTTGAACAAAAATTCTTACATATAGCTCCATTAAATACTACTTATATAGCTTGTGTAGATCAATCCTTCAAAGAGGCATTATTCCAGTGTATTTTTTTGGATCCTCTGAGCCCTTTCCCTTTCTTTTGGGATGTTCTCTGGATATGTTAATATGTTCAAAATATCTGAGGTTTCTCAGGGTCACTGACAATAGCTTTGCAGGTTACTGTAGTTCACCTTCTCTAGGATTGCAACCATAATGCACATATGTAGAATTACCACTAAATAAATACCCGTGTTGGTCTGGGAAATGGGGAAGGCACCATGGCCCTTTTTAAAGCTGTTCTCTCTCCATCAGCTTGCCTGATTTGAAATGGCTTGATTGAAATGAGTTTCATTTTAAATTTGCCCTGTGCTGCCTCACTTATGCATGCAGGCACGATAGTGCAAAGGCAAACAAAGTGGCCGTGAAATAGCAGTCTCTGCCTATCACATCTGCTGCTACAAACAGCAAAGTTACTATAGTTTATCTGTTTTAAACAAGAAAACAGTCCAGCCATTCACTTCAGCTTTGTTCTTCATTCCCCGTGTTCCTCTGAAGATGCTGCTGCCATTTGTCATGAATGCTGTTGTTGTCGATTTTCCTACGTGGATGTGCCTTCCTCAGAAAAAAAAAAGTGTTCCCTCACAAGTGCCAGCGAACACGCATATACAGCACGATGTTGCTGCATCAGTCTTGACACTTCATCTGTAGTATCTCACAAAGAAAATCGGATTTCTCCCCAGTAACAGATCATCCCACAGCTCTTTCCTTGAGACAAACTCCAACTGCAAATTGAAACATGAAAAATACAACCAAACTGCTGCTACGAGATGCATACCTGCGTCTGAGCAAAGACATCAGAGGATCGTATTCTGTGTCACACTCTCAGATCTGTTTTCTACACACAACGAAAAATGTGTTTATCTTTGCGCATCTTCTGGACTTGGCAGATGAAATCCTTTCAGGATTTTACAATAAAAACCAAAGTTTTAAAATTATCCTAAACTATATTATGTTAACTACTACATTCATGGCATACTAAATACCTGTAGTCAGGTTATCTGAGTTTATATGTTGTGAAAAAAACATAAAAACAATACTGGGTAGAATTTTAATAAAATCAAAACATGATAGTGTTATTACCCAAGGGACAACTCACTTAGGAATATTGCCTTGAATCACTGACATAATTGCGCTCCTCCAGTCTCACTTTGATGTAAATAACATTAGCAATTTTCCAGTCATTTTGCATTGATCTTCCACTGCAGAATTCTGCCTCAAGAAGCAGCTGGAAATTGAAAGTCTTAAACTGGAGATGTGAAGGGTGCATTTCATTCAAGTTGTCAGAGAAACTGCACTACCTGAGAGATGCAACATTATTGGCATCGATTCTGGGGCCCGCCACAGGCAATTTCTGTCCACCATACACTGACGGAAATGAACACATGAAATGGTGTACATACACATGCATACGCATTGCATTTGATGGCCACTCCGGAGTCAAACAGTTACATTATGACTTTGCATTATGCTGTCACTTCAGGGCCAAGTCTTTAACAGACTGTTTCCTTCCAAAAAGCAAAATCTTTTTCATAAATCCACAGTGATGTTTGACAGTTTGACATTTGTTTAAGGTTTGTCAGGCTCTATTTTATGTTTGTAACTATTTCCTGTGTCCCTCCATGTGACCTTCACCACACTGATTTGACAGTCTATTTTTTCCTACTTTTCTCTCCAGCTTTTGTTTAAATGAATAGCTCGAAAGAGAAAGCCCTGCTGGTAGAAATTGTTTTTTTGTCTCTCTGTCCTTCTCTTAACTTCATTTGCACCATTTGAACAGCTGGCAGCACTCTACGGCATATAAAGGACATTACTTTCATCTCATATGGTCATTTTGAGATGAAGAAAGAGTGCAGAAATGTAGTTTGGAGCAATACATTGTGAAATATACCACATTGTGCTAGTTTTCATCCTAAATAAATCAACCAGCCAATCAATAAGTGTGACAGTTTGATTTTCCTTTCATAAAAAGAAAGCAGTTTAAAAAGCCAAGACAGTTTCCATTACTGTAAACAAAAGTGAGGTAAAATGTGAAAGGAGGAAGCATTAAAAAAGCATATGCCTGATAATTTCAGATCACCGGCTGATAAAGGTCATCTATATCATCACCACATTCAGCTGCTGGAAGGTAATTAAAGCAGCTATTTACATGCAGAGCCAAATAATTTCCCCCTACTAGTTCTTGACTCTGCCTTTTGGCTGATCGCATCACACTGCTAAATCCTTGAGCCCATAAACCCTGCCATGGTATATCATGGCATTATAAAATTCCCCGGGGACAGTAAAGATTAGGTGGGATGAACAGAGATATAGAAGCCAGAGGTCTCATACGATTTCACACTGGTTTTAGCATGTGAAATTCTTTCCTGTAGCCTCCACTGTGCCGTAAGTCCCCTGTGTGTAGGATGCTGTTGCAGCATACCTGTTTTCAATGCAACATTTAAACAGGGAGGAATCCATTTCTCGGCTTAAATAACATTAACTCAAGGTTCTGTGTTGACTTATTTCCAGTTGTTCATTACAATCTGCTGCAGTTTGTCTGTAAGTAATTAGGAGGCAAGATGCAACAGCCCCTGGAGTTTAACAAAGTGTGAAGATTTTCAAACCAGCGGAGGTGTACTCACTGCTAGCATGTGCAGAATTTCAAACTCAATAAACAACATGTTTGACCCAGCTGTGTGTATCCCACAGAGATGAAACTATTGTCTCGCCTGATCTGCATACATTAGCTGCATGTTTCTGCAAAATGAATTATGGTGCAGAATGCTTGTAATCAGATCAATGGGTTTGAATTATTGGACTGCACGGATGCCATTATACCATATTAGCTGGCTCAACTTAAGCTAATTGCATTGCCTATTTAGCTTAGCAGTGACAGAGTGATTTATGTAGTTTTCAGGTGTTTGGCCTGTAGTGTAATGTAAATGAATGTGGTGGAGCCAGAGTGCTCCCATGTGGGTCGGGCATTGTTTGGGCTGTCTTGAAAGCACAAAACAGAGTGTGTATAAAAATTAGAATTCAATCCAAATACCGCGCGCCCTCGCTTCCTTATTGTCAACACACAATCACAGCGCAAACGAGCTGACTATAAAATAAGCAGTGACTCATCCCCCCCTTTTTTTAAACAGCGTGGCAAGTTAGGACAAACGTCTTTATTCAAAGTTTCATCGACTGGAAAGCGTTGGAGAAATGTACACTCAGAGTGACTGACATAAATCACTGTTTAGACATTACCAAAAAGATAAAGCAGCATGCGGCTTTGACATGACGGAGGCGATTCTATACAGATGTCTCGCAAGAGTGTTTGCTGACTGTCATTTGCAAGTTATTCCCAACAGAAAGAGATTATAACATTAGCAACGCAATCCTGTCCTGTAAATGAGGCTTAAAATATTGCCCCTTTTCCTCTCTTTTAATGTAATTGGCCACAGGAGGTGAGATGACCCGTTAACAGTTTATTGACAGTATTTGTAAGATTTGCCATAAAATGACATATTGATTTTCAGCAGATATAAAGTGGGCTGTAAAGTACATCCGACCATAACTTCAGTTATAACGGCATCAAAACTGATGAGATGTGATGGAGCTGTTCAGGCCAAGGGTTTATATTCTTTAATGTAAGTCCTTGTTTTTCAGCATGCGGCCCACGTCCTCTGCTGTGCAACACCTGAGTGTTGGAGACACACAAGGTTAACAAAGCAAGACATCATTTTCATTAGAGGAGCCACTTGAGTTAATCATAAAAAGCTCTTGTGAGGTGATTATACCAAAAACACAATTAGTGTCCTTGTGACGTCAAGAAATCATGTTTGCAATTGGACAGCTGCAAGAACTTCAGCAGACACACACTCACGATGGAGGTCATTTTTGTCATTGGGAGTACAGAGCCAAACCTTTCATCCTGGCACTAAATATGGCTGCCTCATAAATTTGATACAGTGCCAACGGGCAATCATGTCGTTTAAGTCCATTAAACATTAACCACCAAGCAGGCCTGTGCTTGTCTTTTCGACGACAGCCTTGGATTGAATAGACTGAGTGCATTTCAGGTTCACGTATATATTCCCCCTCAGGCAGTGAGAGAAGGGAGTCAGATATTAGCTCCTGTTGATGCAACAGCCTCAATCAGACTATATAGTCAGTCTCCAAACCTCCAGGAAGAATGCCTGCGGGTTTCAGCAGCCTCAGAGGTCTACGGTTGAGCCCTGATCTATTCCCAAACACAACGTCTTTATGTTTTAGTGTGGGGTTTTACCACCGTCAAGGGGTTATTGTCAAACACATCACAGACGACTTTATCTTCATAATTTCTTATGTCTGCCTTTTGCATATTATAGACACACACAGCAGTTTATATAGAGGAAATGATCTTAATCAGAGACTGGTGTGTCTCAGCTGAGTAATGGGCTAAGATCAAATAAAGATTAGTTAGTATCAGGTGTGGTTAAGACTATCAACGCAAACAGGTAAGAGTGTGTAGAAAAACTTGAGTGATGTGTCAAATTGAGACATTTTAGGTGTCATTTTCTGGATAAATCTCAACCTGTCATTCTGCCCTCACAGGTCTATATTGACTTAACTCTGTTTTTTCTGATTCAATACTGGCTGACTCATGAGACTTCACTATAACTGAATTCCCAAACCCCACAAGTACTTTTTTTTTTTACTCCTTTTTCTTCATGGCAAAATAAGTTAACATCATCTCATGAATCTAAAATATGAAAATAGGAATTTGCTGCGTACAGAGGAAAACTTGTTGAGAAAACCCATGGAGCTTCTTGTCAAGTCAGATAAAAGCTTTAAGGTGGAAATAAAACAGTTTTGTAATCTTGGCATGAGAGATTTGGTCCAAATTTAATAGGTCAGACAAGAATCTCTGTGCTTCATGACTTAACACTGTCTTTTGTGGTTTCTGCTGTCATGTCACGACAAACCAACCTGAGAGCATCTGCACGCACACTGTAGGCTACTATGGCCCCCCCAAAAAAAGAAAAAAAGGAATGCTCGCTCCTTCTCTCTGATCTTCCAGCTTAGGAGAGCATTAGGCAGGACACTCCGCTGGCTCGCAGCCTGTTCAGCTCCATCCTCGTCAGACCCAACAACCCACCCTGGCTGCAACAACTTGCAGCAGATGAACCAATGCCAGCTTGCCTGCTCCTGGGGCTTTTTCTCTGCATCCAGCCAAGAAAAACCTGAATAGCTGCATCAGGGGCTGTCCTCAACAGACAGTAGCCTCCTGTAGCAGCTGGTCAACAAAAAGGGCCCTAAGGGTGCCACCCCTGAGCACATGAGGAAAAAAAATCACAAAGAATTTGACTGAGTAAGAAAAAACACTTGTAATTTGAACCTTTTAAATGAGCAAGATAGCCTAGCTATTATATATAGTGAGTAAAGTGTCTAATCTGCAATAAAACTGTAGATTCAAAATGTTCTATGGCTTAAAAAATTATTAATGGGTGACATTTTTCCAGCCCGGTGTGCAAGAATCTTTGTCAAGTGACTGTTATTACCAGTTGTATATATCCCCTTTGCTTGTCTTCAATGCAAGAGAGTCTGATGGTTACATTTTTCACACTGCCAAGGGCATATAGCTGATTTAGGCCACTATTCAATGGCTGGCAGCAGAGAGCGAATGTGTGCTGTGATTCATCTGTTCAAAAGGGAAAAAACTGTATTGGAATTAACTGCAATCCCAAGACTGAGAAGAATTTGGTCATTTTTAAGGAGCTTGCTCACTCAGGAGACTTGGCCACCTGCATGCAGTGATACTTTATTTTTTTCGTCTCTGCCTACTTTTTAAAGATCAGATTTATAGGATCAGACCCAGCATGGAATCAGACAGGTTAAAGCTTTTTTTCAGGTAACATTAAGGCAGAAAAGCAAAAACAACTTGGACACACATGTAAAAATGCAGCACTACTGCAAAGCTGAACTTATAAATAAAAAATATTGACACACCCTGTGAAGTATATGGGTTTATAAGGTCAAGGAACATTTTGAAAAGGTTCTTGGTGAGATGCTTGAAATAAAGTTCTTGGTCAACACAGGACTTTCACACTTTGTTCATAAGAAAACATAAAGTTTTTGTCCTTTTGAGCTTTTGCTTGTTTCAAAATGGTTGTGGCTAACTGCAGAGGTTGTAAATGCCATCATGCCTAACACAGTAACTTATCTATTAGCTATTTTGCCTCTAAAGCCTCATTGTGTTTTTACTCACATCTTACAAAATATTCTAACTGAAACTTACCTACTTGTTGATTTATGGAGTTAAAATATGTGCATGCTGTAAAGGAAAGCTGGTGCAGTGTTGACATTGGAGTCATGTAACCATGATATTATTTGTTTATGCACATTAGTCTTTTTGCTTTTGCAGCATTTTAGATTCATTTTGCAGTTACATGCACATTTCAAAAGTCATAATGGTGTTCTTTGATGACTTGTGAGGATTATCTTTTTGTGTCCTTTGCTCTCCACAAAGCTTGTTTTCTGCAACAACCATCTGGCTATTTTTCAAGCAAACCAGGGTGATGCTAACTTCTGAGTTGGCCTACAAAAATCCATCTATCATCCCTAAGGCACAGTAGAATTTTTAATAAGGGGGAAGGAAGAGTAATTTTTTGTTGAAAAAAAGACATATCAGACACACATTATTTACATTGCAAAAGTCCCCTATAACCCCCCCCAAAAAAAAGCTGTTGGTAGTAGCCTCCTCCGTCTTAGTGCTAAGGCTGGCTAGCAGGATGCAGGAGAATCACAATGGAGTCGGTAGGTAGAGTGCAGGCCACCGGCAGACTAATGGAAGCTGAACACTGACGTTGTGAGTCAGATTTGGATGCTGAAGTGTGCCGCAAGGCCAAGCACCCGCTGTCCTCTGTGGCTCTCTGTGTCAGCTCGCCATGATTCACTCTGAGTGGATGTGACTGCATACACGCCATGCCCAAAAAGCCTTTTCTATGCTTTTTGTCACCTCTGTCTGATCTTCCGTTCATTTGCAACATGCCTTCTAAACCCAGGTAAGAAGGGCAGCCTCCCACTGTGGTGCAATCCATCCAGGGCTTGCATGTTCTGTCTGCTCTTTTCTCATCTTTTTTAAAAGTTCTATGAACAAAGAGACTCAATGAGCAACCCCATTGGCTCGTCGCTCTTTTTCCCAGAATTCTGGTGCAGAGGGTTGTGTAATATTCTACTAGAAGGGTGTATTTGTCAGCCATCTCCTTTTATCATGTGCAGTCTGAAGAAAAAGCACATTTTAGCCACCTCCTGTTCTGTTTCCTGCAGGGAAGAAGACGGCAGCACACTCCTCTCCCCATTTGCATTCCTTTTTTTTTTTGAACGAGATCATTTCAGGTATTGTACTTAAGTCCAAATTCGAGGTAATTTAGACCTCTCCTTCACTACAACTCAGTCAAAAATTGTTCATGTACTGTAATATGTTCTTTAAGAACTTGTTAGTAGTTACTCTGCAGATTCTGATTAATAATACAAGATATACAACATATATGTACAAGTATGTTTATTCAAACAATATACCAATGCATCCCAATCCTTATACAGAAGGAAAGAGAAAAAGGTGATTCTAATCTCTGTACATTACAAATCACTGAAAATAATTTTATTCGATGTCAAATTTAATGTTTAAAATTAAAATTGTTGGGTTACATCATTTAAAAAACAAACTGATTTATGAGATTTAATAAGCTGTCATGACTGAAACTTTTTCCTCCTCAGCCTTATTTGCTCGAAATGAGCTTTCCCAATTACAGACCTTTTTTTTTTTTTTTTTTTAAATTCAGGACTGGCTCATGTCTCATTCATTTCTCAGTCCTTCTCCACCTCTCTGTTGTTCCAATTTCCTGTTTCCCCCCCGTCTCCAATTTTCTTTCACATTCTCTGTTCAAATGTCAAGTAGCAGCTGCCAGTGCCTTGCCATTGCAGTCTGTGCTCATAAATCTGGGCTAATTCTCCACCTCTCTTCCATGGTGTATAAATCTTCTCACTCACAAGAGCACTGGTCCTTTTGATGAATGGGCTAGAGAAAGCTCTGGGTGCCAAGCAAGCTCCAGTAGAGCGCACAGTCCACCCCAAACACAGACAGCATTGAAGTTAGCGACAGCATGTCAGCCTTTTGCTTTGTTTGGGGGTTATTTAAAGCCGCCAGTCTAGAAAACAATAGGAACACGATGATAAAGCTTTATTTGATTTATTTTTGTTTTGATCTTTTATAAAATGTTCTTTTTTGCAATTTATAATGGTTTAAAAAGGAATGCATCCCCTAACACCTGCATTATTTATGCTAAAGGTAATGAAATAGCAAGAGAATCATAAAAGCCAGTTTCAAGTTACTGCCTCTTTACAAGAAGAAAAAGAAGGTCTGAAGATTCAATTTCTCAGTGAAAAATTTTGAATTTAGCATACAAAGTCGCAAAGGTTGAAGCTCGGATAAGCGTGACACTGGGTCGTCTAATCGCCATAACAGCTCGAGTCGGGGCTAGTTTGTTGCAGATGTAGTGTGTTGCCACGTGAGTGCATCTGTGAGTGGGTGTTTTTTCTTAATGAGAGGGAATGAGAATTTGCGCAGCCACTTGCTAACAAACAGTTGTTATTTTGTGCTTCATTAATACCAGCTGCTTGAGTGGGCTCAGTTGATCCCCATGTCAACACACATTACAAAGTCAATCGTGCAGCTTGACTACTCGCTGAGGAAACCAATCACAATCGATCTCCTTGTCTCACCACAGGCAACAAAAAGAGACAGAAACATCCTGCCAGCTCGTCAAGTGCCAGAAGCACTTCTTCAAAAAGACATCTTGATGACATGGCCTCTTGGAACACTCTGGGCATTTGTCCATCACTTTGAACAGTAAATGAAAGTGCAACAGATGACATCGGCCATTATGAAAAGCCTGTCATGGCACCTCTCCATGGTCACCCTCAATATCAACCCCACCTGATACTTCACAGGTGATGATGGAGGTGCTGTAGTGTGTCTCCAGCTGGCAGAAGCGAGGGAGAAGTTGTTGTCTGAGCTGAACTGATAAATGACACATTGGCATACTGTGTGCTTTAAGAATACATCACTGTCCCAAACATTTAAGTTGAAAACAATTTCTAGATTGTTTCTGAAAAATATCCAAAGCCTCGATGTCACTTTTTGCAGCAGGGGCATCTATAAATCTGATAGAGCAAAGTTAATATAATATTTCAATTGAAATCATCATGCCAATATTATTTATAGTTTTGTTACCTTGGCATAAGATAAGGAACATATTCCAAAGTAAAGGTGACAGTGAAAAAAAAAAAAAGATGTGACTCCAGAGATGGAATAAATTGATGACTGCTGCACACCGGCAGCTCTGTGGACCCAGTGGACCAGTCTAAATCAGGATGGTCAGACAGAGAGGGGTGTTGATTTCTGTCTTTTTTAATATTATCCGTGCTGGAGACAGCACCTGCCCAAAGGTCCTGCACAACTCCAGATGGCCAGTCTGTCCTTGACAGGAAGTAGAATAAAAGTTAGCCGGCCTCCGGAAAGGTTGCTCATTCAAATCTCTAGACAGGAGAGATGTCCAGGTGGAGAAGTGATTGAGAATATTCCACTTCTTAACAGCTGCTTCCAAAAGCTCACATTTTCTGAGACACTGAACTCTTGGCTGGTCTTAATAAAGCTGATGTTAAGCAGTTGTAGGCCCAATTTGTTTTTCAAATGCACCTTAATTAGTATGTTGGCATGCTTATATTTGCTAATGAGCTCAAAACACAAAGGACACCTAAAGCTGAAACTACAACTACTAATAATAATGATAACAGTAATACTAATAATAATAATAGTAATAATAATAATAATGAAAGGATGTTTTTTTAATTGCATAAGAGAACATTTATTGCAGTGAAGCAGTGATTGAAAGTCTGTTTTAGTGTTTTCAAATATATCAAAAGGAACAGCAGTGTAGTGATGAGTGTAATTTTTTATTTATTTATTTATTTTAAACTTAGGTCAAGGCCCAGTTTCTTCAGAAAAGGGTGTGCTACTTGCTTGCTGCAGAAGAGAACACAGCCAGAGGACAAGGAGCTTTTTAAAACTGATGGAATAGTGGCATGAATACTCTTGAAAACTTTCTTAAGAAATCTGGTGGGCAAAGATTTTGAAGGAGTCCACGAGGCTTCGGTTTGGCCATGATGTCTTTAAAAGTGCATGGTGAAAGAGGTCAAAGGTTAGCATACAGAGCCACGGGTTACAATTTGGATATGGGGTCACTTGTGTCATGGTCGATCTGGAGTTTGATTTAATTCATTCTGGTTGTAAAAGGGATAAAATTGGCTCACAGATCATTGAGGTGGCAATTTGTCGGTGAGGAGGAGGGTTAATTACGGATTCAATGGTTTTGAAGAGGATATTGAGGTTATGATGCTTTGTTGTAATGATGTTAGAGAAGTAGGATGACCTGACTGCTTCTCCTGCCCACTGACAGGTAGACATAAATTCTTTCATAATTTGAAATAAAAACTCTAGACAATCATTTTTCCATCTCCGCTCTGCATATCTGCCTTCTCTTATATCTCCGGCGTTGTTATTAAATCATGGCGTGCTGAGAGTTGATTTGACCTTTCAGGCTTTTTGCAGTTGCTATAGAGTCGAGTGCAAATTAACACGTATTGTTAAACCTGGCCTGTAATTTCTCTATATACAGAATTCAAAGTAAGGATTCAACAGGAACATATGAGGCTTTTGTTTGGATACACATAAACTAAACTTGGAAAGATCAGCATTATTAAGAATAAAACTGGAGGAGAGTACTATGTAAAGAGTGTGTCCTTCAGCTGAGATTAAAAGAATGCACAATGTCTATAAAATCCACTGTAAAAGAGGAATCGGAAGGGCAGTTAATTCACCTTAAATCAAGAATCCGGCAAAACGAGGCACAATAAAGTCTAAAAGGACGGAAAGTTCTTGAATAAAACCTGTGTAAGATCTTTGGGGGGGGGGGGGGGGGG
>JAPZDY010000009.1:9199757-9215252 GCA_029783645.1 Ctenochaetus hawaiiensis
GGATGTCTGCAGAGCAGCAGTGTGTGTGTCTGTGCATGTGAATTTGTAAGTTCAAGTTTACAAAATAAATCACTTTTAGGGCAGAATGGAAGAAGTGAAGTTCTGAATAAAGCCACAAATAATGTATAAAATGATACGCTGATGGACTCTTGCTAAGGTATTGCAAGTGGTATTTTTTATGTTTTCTGCTTTCAGAACAATGAACTCAAGCTTATCGCTGCTATCATGGCTGAACAAGAGCTCTCTGAACAAAACAGACCCTCCCTCCCTCGGGTCTCACCCTTGAGATTGCAGAGCCTGAACCTTATTCAACACTCATGTCGCCACCGTCCGGCCTCGTGCTGCACCCCACTTCGCACAGATGGATTCTTTTCTTTTAAATCCGAATGTTTGGCTACAAATGGACAACTGCTTCATCCATATTTCTCCAAGTAAGATATTTAAAGAGACAAACAGGATTCCTTAACATCAGCGCTGATGCATCTTTCACATCTGGAAGATTAAGCTGAAGTGCCGAAGCAATGGCCTCAACCTGGCAAACGAGTAGTACTTCAAAGCACTCGTTAAGATGTCTGCAAGACTGTTTTGCACTTTGAGGCAAACAAAAATATAATTTGGTTGCACGCAGTGTACAATCTGATATCCTTTTGTGAGATAAGGCTGCCTGAGGACACAAGGTGCTGTTTGCTTCCGCTGAATTAGACCTTTTTATTATCTTCCATGAAATTGCTAGTTTATGGAAATTTTAATGATTGAGCGAGCCACGTCCCGGCATCAAAATAAGATTAGGATAAGGTCTGACGAGGAAACACAACGCAAAGAGTGTGATGGGCTGCGCCGTGTCCCGAACTGTACCCATCTCTGTTCCTGTTTTCTCCTCCTCAGAGTCCCTCTGGACTCTGCAGTGCATTCAGTCCAACTCAAATTCATATCCCTCTCAAACTCTGAGGATGTGCCATGTGGCCTAGTTTACTCCTTCGGCTGACCTTATCCTGCAAAAGTTTGTGAGCTTGTATTTAAAATGCCCACGGTTAATCCTCAGAGGCAAAAAAAATTTTTGTTTATGTCTCACTTACCTGGATTGCTTGTTTGTTTCTCAGCATAGTTATTGAATATATTTATCAGTTTATTTTCTCGGAATATCTAGAGAGAAGAGCAGTGAAATTAAGTCCTAATTTAATATCAGAAGTCCGGTTGCAGCTCTGATGTGGAGCAAGATATTACTCACAAATGTTGCAGAGATCAGTAAAGATTGTGCACATTATTGCCTCAGAGAGAATCTTTTCTGAATTTGCTTTGTCCCATTTTGTTAACTCTCGGTCTCCTCGCACAGTGTGGACCTTTACAAAGCGGTGACACCGAACACCTTGTCCCGGAAGGTTTGTCTTGAACAATATGTTCATTTGAAGAATGTGAGAGCACACCATGGTAATAGTAGTAATAGAAGAAGCCCCAAATGATTGAGGTTCTACGTCGAAACTGTGTGTTATGAGGAGCAAAATTCAAGATCTTGAGAGGATTTTTTCTCCTGCCTCTGCTGTCTTTCATCTTCTTCTCTGTTTCTTATCTCTTTGTGGCTGAGTGCATTTCTACCTCGCTTGCTGTCTGTGTTCTTCTCACATAAATTGCATTGCTTTTACTGAATGTCTTCTGGTTAGGTGCAGAGAAAGGCATTGTGAGCTGCTGTCAGTCAACTAGATTACAGCTCCAGAGGATCCTTATTGCTCACCCTCCAAAAATAAGTAGATGGCTTCTAACTTCGCCGGCCAGATATATCTGAAGATGTCTGTTTTTTCTCTCGTTATGGAAGGTTGTGGTACCAAAAAAAAAAAAAGTAGACATGAGAGAATTGGAAGACTAAATCTGAATTTGATTCAACAAAGCTGCTATCAACGAATCCTCACACACTTTTGCAGCCCTGTAGATGCACGGATCTTTTGATCCGAAAGGCGGAAGATAACCAGACAGACACTCAATTCAAACCTTCAACCCCTTTTCATATTATTTGTTTTGCAGCTACGTTCGTGCCGTATTTTTTTTAGTTCTCTGTTCACCTGTCAACACTCCCGCTGAACTGTCAGCTTATTTAGAGGTGGCCTCGTGAGATTTACAGTGTTTTCCCTCAAAGATAAACAGAAAGAGCCCTCCCATGGCTAAGAGACGCCTCTCACTGCTGTGAGAAGCATTCTCCATCATCTGCACCGTGGACACATGATGCTTACTGCACGTAAAGTGATCTCGACTGAAAAAGGGCTTATTGCTCCTCTGCTTTCAAAATCAAATCTTCTAGCCAACACAAAGCTTAATCCAGCAAAAAAAAAAAACATCAAGAGGCCCATAGAAGGGCTTTCCTCTTTTCACTCCTGAAAATTGTTTAGATCTTTCAAAAGTCTGGACTTTCTACTTTGAGCATTCGGAATTCTTTGTAGCACAGCTTCACCTGGTACACTCTATCTATTATGATATGCTGCAAGTAGTGGCTTTAAAAGTTAAAAAGGGCGACGGTGTGTGTCCAATCTCAGTTGTTAGAGAGTGATGGTGGGTGTGCATGGCCCCTCTCTTTTTACCCTCCTGCTGGGTGTCGGGTTTTGAGATTCTGGAAATGTGCAGGTGCAGACTTGCAAGAAGATGGGCAGGGACTGCTTGGGCAGCTGCTGCACAGGGAGGTGGTGGCGGTGGTGGTGGTTGGTGGGGGGGCAATTATTATTTTTTGTCGAAATTGGATTTTATTTTTGTCCACTCTGAGACCTCGATCTTATCCCGCAACCCAGTCCTCCCACTCAATTTCCATCTCGCCGTGTGAGAATTGGAGTGATATAAAGATGTGAGCTGGAGATGGAGGAGAGATGGTAAAAAGGAGGGCAAGGGAATGGCAAAAGATGCAGACAGTGAGATATAGGGGGAGAGAGTGAGATGGGGGGAGGACAAGGTGGCAGCACACAGATTTCAGCGTTTCCAGTGCACAGCAGTGAACGTCTCGACCAGATTTCTTATGATAGCTTTTATGCATGTGGCGAAACAAACTATGAAGCCGCCACACTTCAGTGAATAATATACTGTTTTCATCCAGCATCAGAATATACATGACTAAAAAAAAAATATGCATAAAAAGCAGCAGTTTATTGAATTCAGAGCCTATTCCAGAAAAAAAAAATATAATTAGTTAAATAGAAACATATCTTTTAAAATCATGTATCTGATATTTCTTTGGCTGCTTAGTATTCAAAACATGGTTGAAATGAAACAAAGCCAGCGCTTCCCACTCTCCTCTCAGGTGGAAAGACAGAGACACTCATACATACATATAAATAGTGACAGAGACATTGCTCATCTCGGATGCATTACACGCTGGGATTTGATAACAGTGCGGTCAGACCAAATCTCCGTACTTCAAATGCATTCCAAATCCTCTTTTTTGTAGTCTACAATGGAAAGTATTTAACTGATTCACCAGCATGCATTAAAAAGAGAGAGGGGATATCGTTTGCTTAAAGTAAAGAGAGAAATTAATGAATAGAAAAAAGGGCCTTAAAAGCAGTGTTTAGATTGGTCGCATTCAGTTGCTTTGCATTCATATAGTATAGGGTGACAGCCCATTAGATAACGTTAAAAGGAAATCAGATTCTGGCTTCTCTCCAAAGCCATTAGCCGGCGGGGTCAGCCTGAAGACACACCGATAATTGACCAATACATTCAGGTAAATTGCAGGTAAATTGTTGGTCTCTGGGAGGAACAATTATTTTGTTAATTGCATTTCTAACAGTGGGTGAGGGGATTTTTAAATTACAGGTGTGTATTAGGAATAAGTACAACAAGCCCGGCAATCTGACAGTCCAATCTCTTCCAGCTCCTGGTCCAGTCCTCCCAGTTCAAATGCAATCATCAAAGTAATGCAGAGCGAGTGAAGTGCATTCTGAAAATGCTGCACAGGGGGAATTGGCCAGCAGAGAAGCATGTGAATAGAATTAGAGATGTGTGTTTTACAGTGATTAGTAAGATCGGGAATGGGTGGGTGTAATTCCTGCATTAGTGAAGGTTCACAGAGTTCCCACTGAATTCTAACAAAAACTCTGGAGCCAACTGTCAGTCTCACTAATGGACACTAAAAGTAGTAAGATCACTGCTTTTTTTGGTGTGTTTTTTAGTTTGTGTGTGTATGTGTGGGAGTGGGTCATGTTTCTACTCAGATGTGTCTTCTATATGCTACTGCCATGAGTAAAAATTGCAATATGTGCTTTACCGTGATGTGTTTTTAATCAGTGAATGAAGTGGTTAAATGATATTCATTACATCGATGTGTGTTTAAGCTAAAAGTAGAAGTATTCAGATCTCTTGCTTGTGTAAAATCAAATTAAATATAACTGTGCTACAAGTAAAAGTCCTGCTTAAAAAACTCACTCATGTGAAGTACTATCACAGTATTTAAAGGAAAAAATCTCATAAAGCAGAAAAATGGTCTTTGTATTATATTATTGGACTGGAAGTTCTGATGAATTAATGTGTGACCGGCATTTTTACTGTTATTGTTCATCTTAGTGGCGCTCGTTTCAAATCATCATTATACTTGTCGTTTTATTATGACATGTGAAGGTAGACAAGCTCCAAATTACATTCCAACAAAGAACAAAGAAGTCCGACAGGATTTATGATAATTAGCAATATTTATTTGTAAATCAAAAAGTACACTCTGTCTCAACAGCCTCAATAGCTCCTATATGCAGAAAAACAAACAAAAGGAATTCTATAAACCTTCAAGATAATTTAATATCTGACAATTAAGTGTGGTCAAAAGCTTTATGGTAGCACTCTACTTGGAGCAAACCTGAGCTCTGATTAACTTCACTTAGAACAATAGCAAATATGAGAATAAAAAATGTAGACCCAGGCAAAATAACATAATTGATTTACACAATAAATGTAATAATATACCCTTATGTGAAACATTAAACTAAGTTTAACAAACCCCATTTCTAATGGAGCAATACAAACATGATTCCACAATAGCCAGGAATGAGGAATTCGATTCCTGCATACTAATCGTTCTCGTGGGCAAACAAAACAATTACAATTTTCAAAATATATGGAGCCAAGTTTTCAAAAAAAGTCAGAGGGAAGCAGCAACAGGAAACACTTTGTTTGCTTTAGCTGAAAAATAAAACTGCTTTTTTCACAGTAATGTTGCAACAAGACACCCATTCCGAACGAACATATAAATATTTAGAATATATGTAAATACTTCTATTATTTGACTATAGTCTTAATCCCTGTTATGCTACATTGTTCATATAGATGGTGACTTAACAGACATTTATTTGATTAAACTCTCAGGGATTATCATTCAAGGAGGAGACTTGAGTAAAAGTATTTAGTTACCTTCCACCGTTGTATAAACAAATCCTCTCTGAGTGGAGTGATTAATTTATCTTTTTCTGCCAAACCCTTTTAAGAATGGTAAATTTATATTACTGAAAACTAAGCAAACATGTTTATGTATTACTGCTTCTGTGGAAGCAGTTATGTGAAGCATCTTCTTCACATAAGTGCACATAATTTCTTCTTATTTGTGAATAAAGTTATTTGTAGCAATTATTGGATGCCGAGTTGGTTTTTAATTGAAAAGATGTAGCTTTCTTTTCAGTTTGTGAAGGACAGTTAGTATGCTGAACACATCCACCAACAGCTACAGTACAATGGTTGTTCACAACACGTGCCAGCCGTGTTGCAATGACTAAGTGAATTCCAGGCTCGGTGCCACAGGACTGAGTAGAAACTTGATCTCGCAATAATGTGCAGGTTTGAATTTAATCAAGGCAAGAAAGTCCAGCCAGCGGCTAAATAATTACCGTGGGGAACTGGGATCTGCTTGTAAGCACGTCTGCGCGGCGTACCACTGGAGGCCGCCACCTCTCTGACCCTCTGCAAACAGACCCTCCTGGTCAGGCATGAGGCAGCAGCCAGGTTGATGGGGAGGAGGAGGAGGAGGAGGAGGAGGAGGAGTGAGTGGAGGTGGGGTGATGTGGAAGTAGAACCCCTCGCCCTGCAGGTATGACTTTCGACAGTGGAAGAGACCTGCTGCTCACTTACAGTGATGAACGACTTTGCCTACCCTCTGATAATTGCTCACTCAGGGGCAGAGAAAGGTCCATTAATCAAAATGAGCTGAGGTGCTGCTGGACTCCTCCACCTATGGGAGACTCCGGCATGCCTCAACAACCCCGGGGCAGACCAGGAGGCATCAGCTTCAAAGGAAATCTGGCTGGTCAGGACACTGTCATTCTGCGATGACAGTCTGCGCCTCCGCCTGACGGTTTGCAATTGAACCTGCTGAACAGAGCAGGGAAGGGCAAAAGAGGGGAGGGGTCTCCATTAAGTTACTGCCAAATGGAGTAACCTCTCATCCTAAACTTGAAGCAAACTGCACAACACCCCTGTGGGATTGTCTGACAGGCTTTGTTGATGTGTCTGAGAGAGAACGAGGGGGACAGGGAGGAATAAATGTGAGAAAATTTCAGACAGGAGGAAGAAAAGGGAGAGCGGTCTCCTCTCTGCTATGACAAATTGAGGAAATACAGTGAGAGTAAAGGTCTACGATTGATTCTCGCAATAATGCATCGGCTTGGATGTCGGGGGTGGTGACAAAGCGTTTATGTTCTTTATAAACAAAGGAACAGATGCAGTCAGATCACTTTGTCTTGAGAGTTATATCCATTACATCAAGGTAAAGTAATGCTGTTCAAAGGACAAATGTGTTCCCTAAGTTAGACTGACGTTCAATCGCAATCAAGGTCAGAGGCTCATCTGTTCTGTTGGTATTTAAGTGCTGTGATTTAACTGTTTGTACAAGAGGAAAAAAAACATTATGCACAGATGAATAGTCAAGCTTTGATGTTCATGTTATGTCTCCGTCTCCTTCTGCTTTGATCTAAAACATATTTGCTTTGAACGCTGGAATAAAATTTTTGCATTTCTGCCACGATTTTTACTTCCTGCTGTTTTTTTAATGCCAATATATTTAAACTTATTTCTTAAGCTGGCTTTGTTATTGTTGCAACTTGTCAATCTCCTGTTAAAACAGAGTTAAAAATAGCCCAATCACTCACTCTCTTGTGTCTGTGGACGGTAATTAGACTCTAAAAATACTCTCAGATATTGTTGGTGGTTATGTTGTTTGCAGTAAGGTCATAGGATTTGTGAGCCTGTTTACAAATTTAATGTTTATATAATGATCCATTTCAGTGCGCATCCTTTGGGAAACATTTGCACTTCTGACTCTGCGGCTGCATGTCTATTTAGAATATTGAGGACTGTCGTGAGAGTCAACAGCTCAGGAAATCTTTGTACTCCAGCATTTTTCTTCCTTATCAGGAGACCAGAGCTTTGCATGGTTTTATTTATGCATTACACAAAAAAGACTATAACCCTCAACCAAGACCTTGAATTTTTATCAGCAGTATACTTAATTGTTTTAGTAACATGAATTCAACGGATGTAACAAAATAATGCAACATCTCTGGAAGGTCAAAATCATAATTAATGTCATTAAGTCGAATATGATGAAAGTAAAATGCCTTTTAAGGGAAGGATATTTCCAATAATTTCACTGAGACTTATTTTGACCTTACCTTGTGAGGCGGCTCATCACGAGATCAAATAAGACCTTGTGACAAGAGAATACATCTTTTCAGGCTTTTAATTATCTACTTGTTACCAAACCACAACTCTTCAGACCTATCATCATGCCCTATGAGGAGCTACCTGCTGGTACCTGCTGGCATGATGTCAGTGCAGCAATTTAGCTACAGTAGCCAAAGAGGTTAGCATAGCATAGCAGCAATTATATAGGAATGGGAGAATATTTTTTCATTCAAGAAAGAGCAAAGAAGGACACTGAAGATGTTTATGCTCAGCAGGAGTTTCAATCTCCTATTTGCTCAAATAGTTCATTGACCTGAATTTAGTTGCTGCCACACTTCAGTTAGCCATTTCCCTCAGGAGTAGGTCGACACCAAAAACAGAGCTAAAAAAGAGTAAATATTAGACTTGCGTTAGCCATTTGGCCAGAGACACAACTCCAAATAAAGGATAATGTTGCTCACTAACTTCTGAATGTGAAAATAAGCAACTGTTCCGAACAAATTCACCATATCCACTTGAATGGTGATGATATGTCAAAGGTGTGTTCATAACTTGTTTCTGCTGCCCCCATGAGGCCAAGAGAAACGTATTATTGCATAATTAATGAAAGACCGACATTGTAATGCTGATTTTAAATGATGATATTTTACTTTTAATTTCGTACTCTATTCTTCAGAATACAGAGGGGCGATTCAAACATGGTGTGGTTGGATGGGAGTAGCAGATTTCTGACCCTTTATCAGTGTAAGATCTCTCCTTCACCCCAAAGGCTAGTGCCACCAATCCTCAGTGACAAACCTTACCATTCATGTCAGTGGGAGCCAGATCTTATTATCCTCCCGGCTGAAGGTGGACATACTGAGCCAATGTTTTTAGATAGGTCTATATGAGTCCACATCACACAGCTGGTCATTAAATGAAAATCTGTTCCTCATATCTCATCCTCGCACCAAAATAAACTATCTCTACCGTTCCTAGCCAATCTGCAGGCACCCCACCTATTTCACGGTCCAGTTTATGTGCTGTGTGTGTGTGTGTCACTCCTGTCCCTCTGTGTATACCACACGTCTGCTATAATGAGAGGCAGGAGAGGGAGCCTTGGCTTCAGGGACTCACATGGGAGCCTGCATTATGTCCTCGCATTTTACAGTCTATAGTGGTTTATCTCTGCATTAGCTCTGTCTGTCACATTAGATTGGATGTCAGCAGGGTGATTGAGCCTTACAGAGTAAATGAGCAGTAATGAGCAAAATATTGTAAGGAAATTATATGCTGATATCACACTGCTGTGGAGATACATTTTGTTCACACTCCTGCTGTCATAATAAGTTATCATTCCCCAGCTGTGCATCAGTTCGTCTTTTGTGAGATGCAGCTGTAGAAATGGAGGAACTGTGCTCTTACTCAGACTACAGCTCATCTTCCGGACTGTTGCATGGGTTAATGGTGGACAGCAGGGGGGCTCAAAGTGCCACCAGCTCCTCACATGCTTTGGAGACATGTAATGTGGGGCTGTCAGCACTTTTGGTCATTGCCTCCTCCTCTTCCAACGGATGTCCTCCGGTTTCAGACACCAACACAAGGTTTCAGCTTCTCCTTTGCTTTGGAGTCATTATCACATGAGGCATGCCTTTAAGCTCTCCAAGTGCAATAAAAATCACTGACTCAGAAGGTGGTATCTACCTTTTATGGCTCCATTTATCTGTTCTATTTTGATTCTGCCGTGGACACGATGATAATTCCTTCCAAAAATCCAGAGCTCAGCTTTAAGCTCTCTATGATGCTCTGTGGGATTGTAGAAAATAATTTTGTGATTGATCTTTGTAGTTGTATGCGATGTGCCTCTCTCTCTCTCAAGCAACAGTACTTTGACCGCATGTTACAGCCTGAATTGGAGAATTAGTCAAGAAGAGGGATGGTGTGTTCAAGGTGAAAGCTAACACATTAAGTGTATGCTCATCTATCTTCTTTCCTAGCATTCACAGTATCATGGTGCTCGGTGAAAACATGTTCCGCACTAACAGTGCCCGCCGAAAAACCGGTCATGTTGTACAAAACTAATGAAGACCCAGCTGGCTCGACTGTCCTCAAGCTGTAATAAAGTACTCAGTGAAACTTTCTGATAAGACTCGCACAAGGGCAAATGTTCAGGCCAACAAACTGCACAAACCTCATTATTCAGCGACAAACAGGGTCCATTAGACATCATGAAGCTTTAACAGGTAGTTTTTGCTATTGTTGACGATGCGGAAATTGCCCTTTTTGTTAGCTTTTCTAAAAAATTAGAGTTGTCTTCCAAGAAAATGAGAGCCTATCATTTCTCTGAATTGGTTTTTGCCAGTGTAGAGATATTTTAGCATAGTAAATAAAAAATAAATGGACTGTAAATACGTGAATGATGAGTTTGTGGTCAGGTATAGAGAAAAAATCTGCAGCATGTAATAAAAAATGAGGCCATGCAATAAAGAGAGTGGCCGGTATCTTTGTCTGAGCACTGGAAGCAGGTTATCATTCCAGGCTCCTCTCATTTGTGGTGGATCTGTTCTCTGCAGCTTTACGCAGAACACACACACACACACACACAAGCACGCACAGGCACACACACACATAAACAAGAAAAATTGATTACCACCTCTTCCTGATTGCAGCCCCTCTGTCTTCTAAATCTAAATTGCAACTCCAGACACAAAAGCAGCCCATGTAGCTGAAGCACACTAAATCAATCTCCCCCGGTCTTCAGCTCCTTTGCTGCCAAATAAAAAAGTACAAGCTGTTGCAGAGAAGTCAAAAGCCCCATAATGTAAAATATGCCATGCAGGTCAACGTTGCCTGCATTCTATAACCTTGCGCTTTAAATGTGAAAGCCTTCAAGTTTTCACATTCAAGGCTAATGGATTTGCCCGGAAGAGCTACATGTCAAGACAATAAACTTGAACCAGAGTTCAAGTCGTACCGGGAGAGTAAATTTACAGCTTTCACCAAAAGCTCTGTGTTTATTGTCCACGAATAAAGTGTCATTCCATGTCCATATATACAGTGTTTCATTTCCCTGTCTGGCTCCATATATTCCCTCTACCTCTGGTAAACAATTGGACCTTATTCCACCAGGAGCCCTATCTGTCCAATTACCCACCGACTTTACACTCCATTGATTTGCAGTCTTAGCTATTCAAATTAAACAATACATTGCATTTTAACACTGACAAAACTACTTAAAATTCAGTGATTAAACTCATTCAAGTATATCAGCAGTTTCAAGAGTACAAATGGTATCTCCTATGGAATACTTAAGACTCCAACCCACCTCTCGCATCGTGGTACTGATTCAAAAACCCCACACCGCCGTCACCTCTCCCTCAAGTTCATTACATTTGTCTGGCATCAGCTCTCATTTGCCACCTTCACTTTCCCTGTACATCCTCTTCACTGGGCCCCAAATGTTGTTTGTCACATGTGCAGCAAATCAGTCTTTAATGTGTCCTTATCCATCACCGAGACAAGGCACTTAACGTGAGAATGAATTTGAGATTGTGTCCTTAGCGGGAGCCATTATGTGGTTGTCAACTGTTTGGAATGCATGACCCATGAAACACACTCATTTGCACTCTTTTCTAGTTTTAGCTTTAAAGTGTGTGGATGAGTACTCTTGGTTTGCCAGTAGTGGAATGCAGAAAAAGTCACCAACCTGAGGGGAATCTCTTTGATTTCACCTCTTCTTTTTTAAAAAAACAGGCTGATGGTGTCATTAAAAGAGGGAGAGTATGATTATTTGGACAGCCCTCTTCAGTTGGCTTTGCATAAAGTTGGGTCACTTCCTTCTTGGAGGGAGGACTCATCCACAGCGTCAACAAGGACGGTGCTTGTGATATGACTCATAGAATTGTAAATGGTCTCGCACCTTCAAATCTGTCTGATCTTTTTATACCTTAAATCCCAACCCTGTACTCTACGCCCTCAGAATACAGAGCTCCTGTCATTCCCCCAGAGTTAAAAGAAGTCCGCTTGCTTCGGGGCCTTTTCCTATCGTGGCCCTTTCCTCTGAAATAATCTCCCTGTTGATATCAGACAGTCTGCCTCTGCTGAGGCCTTTAAATCTAAGCTAAAACTAATCTTTTTCGCCTTAGCTTTCAATTACCGCTCATCCTTCAATACCTCAGGCCTTCTCCCTGTTACCATTATCCCTCCAGTGGGCCGGTCTCAATCTCAATGAATCTACTGCCTTTAGTATTTATGGTTAATGTTTATCTCGCTGATGAGAAATCAACAAACAAACTCTAAACTTCTGATAAGCACTGCATTTCTCTGACCTTCTGTTGTTATTTTTTTATGTTTTCTGTGTGTGTGTGTTTGTGTCTTCTCCCTGTCTCTTTTGAGTTTGCTCCTCTTTCTTCTCTCTTTTCACTCAGGCTCCTCTGTGCTGGGTCATTGGCATCTGGGACATCTCTCTCTCTCTCTCCTGGCTGCATCCAGATGTTTGGATCCAGACCATCATCCCCCATGAAATTCAATCGCTCCCGCTCACTCTTCTCCTCCTAATCTGCATGTGTGCTGTGTGTTAGTCTGTATCTCTAATCTGTGTGAATGCTGAATTATTGTTTTATGTGTCTGTCTTGTTTCCAGGTCTCCATGGTTGAAGGAGGTCAGATGGCTCAGGTTCTACCTAGCTTGCAAAGCAGAAGTGGCTCAACATCTTCCTGAATCAATAAAAATCAGATGTCAGAGATCGGAGATCAATTTTGCGACTTGAACTCAACTTGCTCTTAAGTTGCACACACGGTGCAGTGACTTGAGACTTGACTCAAGATCTGTTTTCAAAAAACTTGAGACTTGTGTTGGATTCATGAACAGTTTTCATTGTGTTTTCATTTTTGTGGCATATTAACATTCAGGAAACGCCGCCAGCTTTGTGGTTGGGGGAGAGACTAACTTGATTATATTAGCATTTTCTAACTATTTTGAGAGATAATTCTTTGCTTGCCACACTTCTTGGCACAGAATGCTGGTTTTGCCAAGACTTCATGCCTAGTCGGGTAACTAAATCACCCATGTTCAGCTGCCATCTGGCCAACGTTAAACCAAGAAAAAGACCAACTAACAATGTTAATTCATAACTTCAACTCACTTCTGAGTACACAGTCTCTTCAGTTTTAGGAGATGTGTGTGGTGAATAAAGATGGACAAATCCAAGCCACTACCCATTTAATATGCGGCATCAGGCAGACACACATCAGCTATGCAGCACATAATTATTAACCTAAGCATATTTAACTCTCAAGATATCATAGCTCACAACAGATAATCTGTCTTAATGAAATATAATGTAGCACTGATAAGCAGCAGATGACCATCAGTGTATGGATATAAGCTTAAGGATTGCAGTGAGTTTATCTGAGCAGCAGCTTAAACTGTAGAACAGGTGCACAATATGCAAGATGTTACTAAGATATAAAGAAAACTGAGGCGAGCTGTCACATTTTGCTTTAAATTGAAATTTATCTCCAAAGAACAGAATATCAAGTGTGTGGGGGAAAAAGGTGAATTTAACCTTTCCAATAGTAATAAAAGTCATTTTGATTTTGATATTACAGGCAATTTATTCAGCAAATGGAAAAAAGTGTAATAGAAAAAAGGGATTCTTGAAGCATTATAAGAATCAGAAATACTTTACTGATTCTCAAGGGAGAGCTGGGTTACATTACAGTTACAAATCAGAAATGCAGGAGTTTGTAAAAACAGGTGCATTAAACTACAATGCATAACAATAAGAATTCATACAACAAGACTGAAATACAAACAAACATGTGTATCATATAATACATTCAATACAGGCAATACAATCCTCTACAGCAGACACCAGTGTGAAAGAACTGCCTTCAGACGCAGGCATTCATATTCAAGTGCTATGTAATTCAAAAATATAAAAGCAATATAATGCATGGACCAAACAACAAACATAGTAGGTATAAACTCAAGTACATGAGATTATTCATCGCAAACACTTCATGTAGGTTGCAGAAGAACAGTCAACAGAATGCAGGTCATGGTCACAAGCTGATCTGAGGGAGAAGAAAAAGCCACTGGAGGCTTAAAGTGCATCAGAGACCACAAGCTGACATAACGAGCTGCCGAGCTGCAGCAGCAAGCAGAACAACGTGAACTCAGACGTTCCCACTGAAAGCTGGACTGAAGTGACAATCATACTGTTGATAGGTGCCAGTGCAAAGCTGCTTTAGGACCAGTGATTGTTTGCAGCCGTGTCACAAATCAGCCATGACACAGCAACAGTGAAAGAGTCCGAATCTATTTTATTAGATAAATATGTCGACACATTCAGCAGCTCTCATTATACAGAATAACAGCTAATTTAAACTTGAAAATAAAGCAGAAACCTTTTATAAGAGTTTATATTGGCTTTGTTAACTGGAAATGTATAATTTACAAATGCACAACTGATCTTTTCAAACCATTGAATAAGAAATTTAATAACTTCAAATTCTGATAAGCTATTGGGTAAGTTTATCAATTACTTGCAGTTATGAATATGAATAAATCATTAATAATAGGTTCTTGTAAATAAGTTATTCATAATTGAATTTTAGAGCGGAGTCTTTATTCAGAAGCGGTGAAACAGTCCAGGATCTTCTTGACTAGTAAAAAATGCAAAATACAAGCTTGATGCTGGAGGAAGATTTTCCTGACTCAAAGTTGTTCTTATTAGTGTGTTACAAATGACCCATGAGCGATAGTAAATAGTTTATTAACTATTGATATAATACGTCTAAGCAGAAAGTGGTACTTTTTTTTAGCTATAATACATCATAGAGAAGAGCACTGGCAGTGCAATTACAGTTTAGGTATAAACAAATAATCTCATGGAATAAAACAATTATAAATTTATTGCACATTAGCATGGCTGTTTTGCAGTGAGAGGAGCATATTGTGCTGAGCTGTCTGACCAAACCAGTTCTGTTCAGTTCCTAATTTATTCCTCTATTTATTGGCAACTCCTCAGGTTTTTCTTCATGTATTTTTACTTTTGTTTTATATGCATTTGCTACTTTTAATGAGCGAATAATTGCGTTGTTCACTGTTTACTGACAGATGCAGGAAATATTTCTCTAAGATCAAACTATCAGATATACAGCTGGGGATAGTGTCACTCACAGGGTTCCTTTTGAATCCAGACAGTTCTGCATCCCTTTACCTTTATAACATTCAAAGACCAAATTAAGTAAGCGGGGGGGCATCAGTGGAGTCTTTTCTTCGATGGCGGCCGATAAAATCTCAAGGCTGTATTTTATCTCAATACTTTAATATTCCATTTTCACAAAGGCCAGATAAACAAGTCAGATATCACTGCAGACATGGAGCACCCGCCTCCCTGTGTCCATGTGCTTTGTTTGTTTCCACTCCAAGAATCCACTAGATCAATACAATACTGTTGCAATTATTACCATCAGCAACCATTTGGAATGATTGGATTTGCACCAAAGGCTGAAAAATAGACTTAAGCTGTATCATATGGTCTACTTGCCACTGCTGTAAATCTGTAATTGGATAAATTGCAGGCTAAAGCTATTTTCCTGCAGGGAAATAAAAAAAACAAAAAAAACGGACAAATGTGCCAATGTCACTTTAGTTTTTTTCTCTTCGCAAAAATCATTACTGTATGAAATAGCCCTTATAGCACTGGGCAGCTGTATAAAATGATGGTATAATCATAACATCAAAGCTGCTGACTCACATAGCCCCAGTGTCTGACTTTCTCATTTTAGATGTCTAACCACACACAGCTGAGAAACCAGGCAAAATAGACTAGACAGTCGACATCAGTGGAGGGGGGGGGGGGGGGGGGGGGGG
>JAPZDY010000009.1:9224017-9248901 GCA_029783645.1 Ctenochaetus hawaiiensis
GCTGCAAAAAGTTCTGCATAAACTCTTTTTCGACTATCAAATGACATTTAATTGTTAACCTTATCTACATTTTTTTGTCTTTCACCTCTTTTCCCTCTCGGCTCTGCTGCCTCAGTCTCTGATATTTCTAGCATGTGTTGGTGCGGTGGGTCTGTGCCTGAGCCTGGTGCTTCTGGCCATATACTTGGTCTGCATGTGCTGCTGCCGCAGGGACGTGGACGATGAGGCCAAAAGACCTGAGACCTGCTGTGTCACATGGGCTGCTGTCATTACATGCCTCATCATATGGTGAGTCTGAGGGGTTTAACACTGCCGTTGTGTTTTTGTAACCCTACACAGCATAGATGAAGTTAAGGTGTGTTTTTTTTGGAGTTTTTTTGATCAAGTTTAAAGACTTAAAAATAAAGTTATGGTCAAAACCAAATAAGAGTCAAATGACTTGGCCCGGATATTGTTTGTTCTGTACAAAGATTGAATAATTGGTCAGATTTATTAATTTCCTCAGATTTAGGATACAAATTTAGAGCACTTTAGACAATATGAGGAGTGACTGTGTAAAGCTTGTGACTGAGATTCATCTCTCTTTTCCTTTCTCTCTAAAGAATACAAATAAGGCTTGTTAATCTAGTGTGTTTCTGACAGGCCACGTAAACAGCATGGGGCCCGATCAGGTGATGGCTAAGCAATCAAACCTCTTAATCCCTCAGCTGACTGTTCAGCTCACTACACCCGCCAAAACTTTGACCGCTGATTGCTCAGCTTGATTCATTTGAATCCTCTACCAAACCATAATGCTGCAGCCTTGGATTTGGCCTTTGATTATTGTGCTACCAAATTTTCATATTTTCACAGGTTGCATGCTGTAAATTTGTTGTACTGCTACTTTATGCACACACAAACAAGCAGAGAGCTTCCAAAAAAAACCTGGCAGACGTACTTTTGTGAATGATTTAATATGCTTTGATTAAAGAAATGTCCTGTCAGAAATTTCCAGAAGGGTTTGATTGAATTTCCCTTTAGATCAGCTCGTAACTTGTGACATTTATCCAAGTGTTGAGTTTAAATTTCATTACTTTTCTGTGTCCTTGCAGAGAAACTGCTGCTGCACATAAGATCTGTTTTAATGTTAAGTGACTTAGCATGATTCTGTTTATCAAAGGAGCACTGTTCTCTGGTCTCCGTCCTCTTGTCTGTCTCTGTAAAAGCTTGTTCCAAATGACTCAGCTCAGCAAATTAACTACGACACACAGCACACAATTAAATAATCTACCCATAAGTTTAAGTTTATTAGGTCTAACAGACAGTCTTTATATTACAGGTTAGGCTTTGTGGTTAAGTACAAAACATTTAGTACGGCCTGTTCCTAGTTTATTTTAAAATAGCAGCATTTTGTCTTTTGTCTGTGATTGTGAAGTTGTGCATTTTGACATGTCTTTACTGTTAATAACTATGTATAAGAGACAATTGATAAGTTCATAGCCTAAGGTAGAAGGAAATGAGTTGGACAGCTCTAGTTACGTGCACATGTGGTTCAAGTCTTTATAAGACTGTGCAGAAAATTAATTAAGTTAATAAATTTAATATTTTTTATGATCTCCAGTAATTCAAATTTGCAAATCAGTATCATTTGAGGAAATGGACAATATCCTTGTTCTTAACTACGCTTGAAAAAAGGGCCACCCTCCCCCGGTGTTGTCTACATGACCTTGTTGACCTCTTCGGGTCAGCTCTTGGGACTGAGGTCACAGATGATGCTACAGGAGGTGATTTTGTCTAAGTGCTGACTCACAGCTTTTACTCACCTGAAAGAGAAGTACCACTTAAGTTTAAACTTCAAATTTATGAGAATTATTAACAAATGAGTAGAACTATATGCACATGTATTCATCTCTTTCTACCTCAGGCCACAAACTGATCAGCCAGTCCTTGTAACTGCTTTTGTTTTTGGAGTTTGTGTGCTCGAGCAGAGATAACTTAATTGAAAATGTGCTTATGTGCATTTCTGATGGCTTTTTTAACATGACTAGAACAAAAAAGCCTTGCACAGAAGCTCAAAGAGGTGCATAGAAAGTAAAAATTCTCCTGTATAAAATGCTCAACCGTACATATTATTCCCCTTGTATAACACTAGTTCATGGAACTTTTATTAGCTGAGATGGGTAGAGATATAGACTTTCATGTCATTTGAAAAAGATCCTATTATTTATCATGATCATCCCATTCACTTTTTTCAGCTGTTCATTCAGCGCAATGTTCAAGGAGACTTACATTACACTGTGGAGCTCAAATGGACTTAAAAGCTGCTGCACCTCGCTGGATGCTTATTTCTGACCCCGGGAGAATGAATGGAATATATTAAGGTTAAAGATAGAAAACAAATCTAATATTCTAAAAATCCTTCCTCCCAGTGTCAGTCCCTGTTAACCCTGATACATTTAATTAAATCAGCAATACAGTGGTCTCCACAGAATTAAGGCATTCATCTACTGTTCCTTGTCACTCCAGGCTATTTGTTTGGCTCATAACATCTTTTGAATATTAAGTTACAAATGTCCAGTCATTACACCGTTTATGAAGCGATGCATTATGAGAGGAACAAGGACATTGAATATTCTAGAGTACAAATACTGTTTTCTGTAGTTCTGTCATTTTTTTTGTGTTGTTTTTGTACACACATAGTCGCTGCAAACAGCCTTTTTGCACAGGCAACAAATTCTCTAATGCTTCCTTGGAGGCTGAACTGCCCTGTGATGTCCTGTGTCACTGGTTTCATTACTGTACCATCAGTGGCTCTTTTATTGTCACTGACATGTCACTAGGTTAGCCAGGGGGTTAATGGTGAGCTCATTCCAGGCTGCAAAAGATCATCTGGAACACAAATGTCTCAAAAAAAGCATGAAGTAATACCGTATGGTTTTCTTTAACCAGCAGAATGAGGTAATTTTTTTATAACCACATCCATGCAATTTGAGTTGTAATTGTATCTCTTTTTTTCTGCTCAGTCTGAAATGCACAATATATGCCCCCGGTGCCCCTAATCATAACTCGAGGTATAATCAAGGAGACACAGGCAGTGGTTCATATTACGCTTACAAGGTTGCAGTGAAAAGATTCTGGTGGACACAAAGAGAAACACACCCATGCAGCGACATCTCACACACGCTCTGACAGGACGCATTGAATGCTAAAATAAAATGAGACTCCACATCCTGTCCTTGCTCTTTGCTAACTTGCTTCATTGTCGTTGTCTTACTGCGGAGGATGACAGTGTTAGCCTGGCCGTGTGTACCGTGGTGTTTTTTACAGCACAGATGGTGTTGCAAATCCTCAACATATGAGCCATTGTGAGAGCAAACTATACCATAGTTTCCTTTTTTTGTGTTATTTTGTGTGTGCGCAGTATCTCAGAAACAACAATCCTGCCTTGACTTTCTGCTATCTGAGGTGTGATTGATGGGTTTCCGCCTCTGTTCATGGAAGCTGCCCTCTAAATACGGTCTAAAATGTTACCAACCTCCACCTTTCGTGTAGAGTGACCTCATTGCAATCAACAACGATGAAACTGTGTCATTGCTCATGTCACTGTGGACTGTTACCAGTAAATTTATACCGACTCTGAGGGTTAGGACACCAATCCTCCCTATTACAGAGGCTCAGACAGTCCCAGGCTACAGGGAAATATGAAATAGGAATCCTGTGTATTCTACTCGGATACATTTTTGATCATCGAAGAGAATTCTGATGTGGGTTTAGCCCTGAATGGGGTAGCAAATTCAAAGTTACTGCCAAAAATAGAGGTTTGATATGTTTAACTCTGAATCTGTGTGTTTGTGCGAGAGGAAAAGGTAAACAAAACAGATGGAGGTAAAAACTGGTAAAAGGAGGGATCCTAAAGGAAGAAAGTGTGACAAATATGAAAATTTTGCCTTGAAGGAGCCGCTCAGGATTGTTTTTTTTTTTTTCCCTGGCCCATATGGAAGCCAGAAGGAAGAGATGAATGTCATAGGAGGAAATATATTCTTTTCATCTGACTTCATAAGGACATTTGACGAACAGGGATGAGAAAAAGTGACGAAAATGCCAAAAAATATCCCTTTTTACAGTTTTCGAACAATGTTTTGTATATTTAACCAAAAAAAAGCCTTAATTAATTCATGAATTTAATGTTTTCAGTTGCAAAATGCATGTTTCATCCCATTTGTGAAAAGCAACAAAGGATGAAGAGTAAGAAAGGACTAAAAACAATACAAAACCAAATACAAGTATGATACATATCTCCCCCTAAAGCCCTTATTGTTTGTCTTTGTCTTATTTGTCCTCCAGTAACCTTAGTTATCAAAAAGAGCAATAAGAAAACAAACAGGGAAAGATTTTATTCAGTTTTTAATTTATTTAATCTGGTTCTCACCTTTTTCACAGTTCTGCTGTAGGAGTGGGTTTCTATGGAAACAGCGAGACCAACGATGGGGTGTACCAGCTGACCTACTCGCTCTACAATGCCAATCACACGTTGGGTGGCATCAACAATCTGGTGAGAGAAGCATGCCAAGCGCCTCTTTATAATCCACAATCCAATACTCATTATTTCTATCATAAAAATCACAATTTGAGAATTTTTCCAGTTAAATCAGAGCGAGTCAACCAGGCAGGAAATGTGTCAGCGTTTAAAAAAATGTCAACAATCATTTTGCAGTGAAAAAGTGCGCATTGCATCCTTCTTGTTTTTCAATTTTTTCAAACATTTTTTATTAGCCGCTACAGCACAAAGAGATTTTAATGGCTTGCTGCACTTGGAAAAAGTGATTTACAGCTGTTAGACACCAGGACCCCCTCCTCTGTTAATGGGGTGTACATCTGTCTCATAGCAGCACCTCCCTCTGGGGGGTCTGTATCCGTCTTTTGTCACAGTGAAGGAATTGAGGTGACTGCTGCCTCGGGATTTGTAAATGGGGGATTTTTTTTTTCGATACAACTCCTGACCTGCATTCAGGGAAGTTATTTGGGAGGCTTAGGAGGGAAGGAGGGGTGCGAGGAAGGAGTCAGAACAAGGCCCTGCAAGAAGCAATAATCAGAATGAGGAAGAAGAGGATTAACTCCAATCTGCAGTGCATTAATGGATGTTAAGCCTCTCCTCTCACCATCTCTCTCAGCCTTACTATCTGTACTGTATAAGTGTGTGTGTGTATGTGTGTGTGTGTGTGTGCATCAGTATCACGCATCCTCTGAAAGGCCTCATCTGTATGCACACATATTGTATTTATGTGTGGACACAAACAGATTTGTGTACGCTCTCTCATCATGTATGCTGACTATCCCTGTGTGTGAGGAGGAGGAATTTATTTGGAGCTCACACACACACTGATTTGGGTCATGATGGATAAAGAGATACTTGTGAAATATACACTTAAAATCCTGCGATAAATCCTACAAGCAGGAGGCTTTAAAATGTTTAGTTTTTGTTAAAGTGTGTTAATTAGAGACGATGTTGATTCGACTTGATTGTTACAATATTAGAAACCTCTTTCAGCAGAACAACAAACTTCCTCCAATGTGACCATGAAGCTGAATCGAAGCCTCTCTAAAGCATTTTCACCAAAAACTGAAGTTTGTATCTTTTTATAAAGCAGTATATGTTTAAGTGCTTTTGTATTTGAACGCATTATTTTCAGCTAGGTGTAACAAATAACCTAGAAAGAGGGTGTATTTTGCAATACAACATTTTCTATTTGTGCTACAGGAAGTGAATGGGCTTCGACTCTGATGATTTCACGCCCTTGCTACTGGCTCTCTGCTTTATCTTGGTATTGATTGGATCCTCTAGAAATGATGTATGCTATGGCTGCATGAGGAACATATACCTTCCCCACGGGAAACAAAAGGCTTTCTCACTTGCAAATCATAGCCTAATGTACTGTACTCACTTACAGAGCCGCTGAGCTGGCCGGCTGTCCATCCCACGGAGCCGAAGCTGTCTCAGTCTGTGTTTAATCTTGTGATTGAGAGAGTAATTTCTCTGCTAATCTTTATTGGTTTACCAAATCCTTTCTCGGCCTTTCATTTGTCTTTCTTTTTAACTTGGCTCCAAAGTAATCACTTCAGAAGTTTGCTCTCCTATATCACCTTTAATACATTTCCCATTGTTATATTTCACATGCTGGGTTGGTTTGTCCAGTAAAATAGGCACACTGAGCGGCCACACATCACCTCAGCATCTGTGTGGCTTGTTAAGGCGGTTGTCATCATAAAATATGCACTCTCACACTGCGAGGGACCGCCGTGTTTCACAGAGGGAAAGATTTGATGAGGAGGACCATTGTCTGTGTTTTGCCATTGAAAAGGAGGCTTTTGATTATTTGCAGGTATCCTTTATTTAAGCCCCATTTCCAGTGTTCAGCTTTCAATATCAAGAGCTCTTTAGTGCTGTCTTGAAAATAATGGATCAGAAAACACGGCAATCACACTTTATCAGAATGTCTGCTTTCCAATTTGCAACTGTGGTTACCCTTTTATACAGTGTATAGCTCTTTCTCTTTTAAAATGAAAGCTCTCTTGTGATGCTTGGAACAAAATGATTACTACTTTCTGTGCTATACATCAGTCCCCCGAATTTTCTCTCTTCAGTGCCCCATTTCTCAACGTATTACCCTGCATGGCTCTGAATCACTGTCATCATATATAGTGTTTTATTGTCACAGCTAATAAAGTGAATCTTAGATGTATAAAATCACTGAAGGCATCGAGCAGAACAGCTCAGTTGCATGTGAATTGGCACTTGAAATAGTGCTGCTGCGAGCCTCAAATCAGTCAGTCTCGTTTAACAGGCATGTCCAATATGGAGGAGCCTCCTTGTGACCTGCTTTCAGTAAAAGTGAGCTTTAATCCATTTTAAGGGAAGACGGGACGGTCCAGATTAGGGAAATGTGGATCACCCGGAGCTGCTAGCTGATGGATCCCATTTCTCACACTCAAGCATACAGGCCTGCAGATAAGATTCGGGGCGTTATGGCAGGAGCTGTGAGAGATGATGAACATAGAGGTGGGGAGCGAGAGCAGTTTACTGGCAATCACACACTCCCCCGGGAGTGCTGGAGTGGAGGATGGGCCTGTATCTTTGCCTCATCTCCAGCACGGATACTCTTTCAGGGGGTCTTTCTTCGAGGCATCAGAAGCATCCACTCAGCAGAATTTAATCAAGAGTGTTTGAAATGTTGAAAAGTCAAGAAGACTGAGAAGGTGTTTATCTTCTTTGTGAGTTTCCAACTCTTACTCAGAATATCTAAGCGTGTTATTGAGGCCATATTATACCCATTTTCAGTTTTGCAAGAATAGGTTTACATGTTTAAATTTGTCTTAAAGCCCCATTTAGTCCCATCCTCCTTGAGCCTAGGGATAACTTTTGATTGCATTTGCATTCAATCTTAAATGGTATTGGTGCTCTTTTTAGAAGATTATCTTTCTGAATAAAAATATGAAAGCATCCTAAACTTTTGTTTGTCACAGATCTTAGCAGATCTTTGTGTTTTGTTGAGGAAACCAAAGCAATGTTAACCTACAGGTTGACCTACGGAAATGTGTCTGTAGCGCTCTAATTAGCTTTTAATTCACTCTCACAGAATGCGCAGAAGCATATTTTTCAAAATGTTAAGATGCTCCTTTAAAACAAACAGAAACTTGATTGTCTTTCTTTAAACTACTTTTCACAAATATTAATGCCCAAAAATCTTGACTGAGCTTCGGATGTTACTCCATATATTTTAAAGGTTTCGGTGTGAAAGCAGGTTTGTAACACATGTAATGTTTTCATTTTTATGGCAGGGTAGCCCCTTTTGTTTTTCTTTGCAGAGTGGATTGCACCTTTCATGCCATTTTTCTGAAATAGCCGTATTACAGGGTCAAGCTTTTGTTGTGCGGTAGAGAAACCATTTCCCCCTGTCAACATCGGACTAAAATTGACCTGTTTCAGCTCCACTGATGCTGTGAAAGTGCAGGCTTTAACTGCATCTCATTGGTTTTTTTTTTATTTAAACAGAAAAAAAAGTAAAACACATTTACTCCATCATGCCTCCTCACACTCTGTTTTCACTATCAAAGACCCCTGTTGTAGCAGGTCTCCCCGGTATTGTTATCAGAATTCGGCTCTAACGTTGTTTACCCGAATAAAACACACGGTTGAGGATAAAAGTTAATCTTTTCTCCGGGGAGAGCTCCTTTGGTTCTTTCACCTCTCTCTATATTTTCCAGCCCCCCTGTTTTTTTTTTTTTAAGAATATCCTTTTTTTATGAATTTATTTATGTTCCCATTTCCTTCTGACCCTGTTTTCTCATCGACTCCTCTTTGCTTTTCCCCCCTTTCTTACACCTACTATTTGCCGTTTTCTTTCATTTCAACCGTCCTACTCATCTTTATTTCATTTTACTTTATAGGTTACAGGATCTCTGGGAAATGTGGGAACTGGACTCAAACAGCGCCTGGAACGGCTGGATGAGATCTTCGCCACAAGAACCGACTACACCCAAACTCTGCGCTTCGTACAGCTGATGGTCAATAATGTCATCCGTGAGCTGACTGCTCTGCCCAACATCAACAAAGCCAACGTCGATTTGGCAGCTATTGCTGACCAAACAGCTTTCATTGAGTATTACAGGTAGGTGGAGCTTTAGTTAGTCCCTCGGGGTGACTGACGTTCATTTATTTCATGTGTGTGTGTGTGTAGTTGAAGTAAACATGCTGTTCAGAATAGCCCCATAAGTGATGCAGCCCAGACAAAGAGCAGATGGGATTTTTATTTCTCTCCCCCCGTGGAACACAGACCGGAAAAGCTATTTTTCCTGATTGCTTAATAAATGAAAGCTAAAATCGAGCTTATTACCCACTGTGCATGCGCTTATTGCTCTCACAGTATGTCACGCATGGCAGAGTGGCTATTAGACCATAAACGATCTCCTTACCCGCAGACTATTGTTTACATTGATTGCAATTATTATTTTCATGCGGTTTTCTTTTGAGCTGTATGTTATTTTTTTTTTTAAAAAAAGAGACCTGTAAAAACTTATTAAAAAACCTGATGTTCAATAAAAAAAATAACAAACCCAGTCAACAGCAAAGTGGTTCAAATGAATAAAATATCCAGCATTAATTCAGGAGCTGCATACTAATTTATGAGGCTCCAACGTCTGCTGCTCCAAACTGTGAGTCTAATTGGACATCCTCGATAGCTTTGTTCATTTCCTTTTTTTTTTATTTTTGAGGACATAAAACTTCATAGTGTTCTTATGTTGTTAAGTTTCACATTTACAACCTGTTCATTGCAGTACTGTAGGAGTGATTTGGACTCAAATTGGAAGGAGACACTAACAGAAGATAAATTATGGTAATATGGGTGAATTATAGACACAAAGGGACCAGAAATCTCAAGTTTATGTCAACTCATCAAATTTTTTCCCGCAGCTCCTGTCTGACGCCTTGGTAGGTTGCAGATTTAGTGGAAGTAAATTGCAAAGCATAAACTCATTCTGAAACATGTTAAACACTGAAGTATATCCTCTTTCTAATCTCAACTGAATTCAGCTCACAAAGCATATATTCAATCATGTTTTCTTCGTTTTTCGCACTACATTTCCTGTTCTGTCGGGCTTAAAACAAGTGTTTTCCCTCTTGCATGCAGCACAACCACCTGTCATTGCATAGCTGACATGTCAGATCTGCCCCACATATGATTAAACTCAAGCCCTCAACTGCAGAAATAAGGAATTCATTTTACCTACCAGGTGTGACATCTTCTCCAAGGATGTCTTTATTTTTCCTTTATGGGAGATAAATTCAAAACCTCTCTCCTAAAAAAAATTTCTCATTTTTACATCATGAACTTTTAATGCAACGAATTCACCCATTCAAGCTGGATTAAGCTGCTTATATAATGTTCATGTGTTTTGATTAAAACTTGAAATGTTTAAATTTTCCGTGAATAAATTTGCTTAATATTAATGCTCATATCTCTGAGTTTTGTGACTTTAATTCTTCCATTTGTTTGACATTTATTAAAAACAGAGACTTCATATTTTAGTCTACATAAGTAATGTGAGGGAGTCTGATAAATGTTTTAGTATTAGAAGTTCAAATAAAGTATTTAACGTGTATGAGGTAAAGCTTTGCACTTGTCACTGAACTGCAACGAGTCGTAACTTCCAGCATCCAGTGAGGCTCTACTCGCAGCTCTGGGTGTGTTGTACAGAGAAGCATCAACAACAGCAGCTCCTACAAAGGTGAGCATAGATGCTGCTTTATCATCGGTGAGAATTTGAGAGTATTTCTTCAGTAAAAGAAGAAAATCTGAATGCTTTCTCAGTCAAAAAGCTGTTTTCAATCCTCTTCTGAATGGCTTTAATAAGACTTTGATTGAACAGCTGGCTCGCTCGTAGCGCTGTCCTACGACTTCATAAGGTTCTTTTGATCTGATTGGTCGAAGTTGGACCGTGAAAGACAGATGGCTTCTCCAATCACCTGCCAAGTATATTCTGAAAGTGCCTGCCTTTTTTCCGACAGTTTCCAAGGACAACTTCCCAGATGGTCCTGTGCAACAACCCATCTGCCACATCAGGTTAAAAAAGTTTGGGCATTCAAAATGACTTCAGTGTCAGGATACAAGCAAAGTGAAGGAGCACATGATCCAGGATGGATGATCTAAAGTCTTTCTGGTTGCCATGTAAACCTGTTTGTAGCACTAAGTGTTTGTGTGTAAAATGATGTTGCAAAAACTTCTGTGTGGCCTTGTAGTCAAGTTCTGAAATGGATCTTAATTAGAGCGAAATGTGAGTTACATTTTTCTCTAATAAGAAGTTTAAGCCCAACTTCATCAACAGAATGATCTAATAGAGACTATTTTTTTTCCATATTTTTTCATGTTATCTTCTGTAGCACTTGTGATAGGGAGGGTGATAGCAGGTGTCTCTGACTTATGGCGTAAAAGAGCAAAACTAAACATAGCTTTGTCTCTGATAGTGACTCACCGTCCTTTTCCTGTTATTAATACCATGCATTCATATTCCCACGTGGTGTGCTGTTCCCGCACTGACACCAGATTTTTTTCAGCACTACACTTGCAACTCTGTGCATTCTGACACCAATCTCCTGCGTGCTGATTGGATTTCATAGAGCCACTGGGCTATGACCGGCCTGTGGCAGGGCTTTATTGATGAGCGGGCAAAATGTTATGGCCAGCCCAGTGTTACTCGAACAAGCAAATCTTATATCTCCCCTTCCCTATTCTGTTTCTGAATTCATCCCCGTCCCTGTGCTCAGAGAGAACATGTCTGCAGCTCTGTTTATGCAGATAAAGTGCCGTCTCTCTCAGTGTTTTTCTTCATCCATATGCCCACTTCTGCGAGCAGCGGAATAACCAAGCTGCAGTTTATTTTATTTTTTCTTTTAGTTTATTAGGGGGAACCTCTGGACTCCTTCACATCGCTTGAGTAAATAATATTCTCCAGTAACCTTGGTTTACAGACTCACTACAATACTGCCAAAAATCCACAGCAGGTCCACATCATTATACAGACATCTTCAGAATCCATCTCTGACATACTGGACAACAATGTTTTTTCCCCCCTGATGCTAAAAGATTTACAATGCTACCGGGGCTTGTGGACTTAAGAATGAGTCATAAGCATTCCCGTGTGTTTGGTTAGTCAAAACACACGCTCACTCACACACACGCTACCACACACACACTCTTCAAGTACAGGCTGACTGTAGGCCATTCCTGTGAAGGACATTTTCAGAGCTTGAAAAATTCATGTCTATGGATTTGTGGTGTTGAATTATTAAGCCAGCAGGCTGGAAATTACCTAAAACAGATGGGCTCTAACTAGGAGACAAGGATGCTGATACACACAGACCTCACACGTTCAGGCCCGAGCATATGTCGGGCCGGCACTTCCTGAGGCCTGTACATGTGCATAAAGATCACTTTGGCTTGCTATCTGTAAGCTGAAGTGATCAGTCATGTTTGTTATACTGATGCTTCGGTTTTTCTGTCTCTTAGATGGCTTTCATATCTGCTGCTGCTGATCCTGGATCTGGTCATCTGCTTGGCCATGTTCTTTGGGATCGCCAAGCAGCCTCGATGGCTGCTCATCACGTAAGTATCCTGAGATGTGCATGCGGAGGAATTTGATTTTCATCTTGTTTGTTAGGCCATCTTTGTTCTTATTGGCTGCAGACAGACAGGACATCAGCCAGTCTCTGGCACCATACAGGTCCCTGCAGTAACAGCACCAACAACAGGATTACATCTCCAAACAAACCTCACAATGAGTCCGACCTTATTCCTCTCCACAGTGACCTGCCTTTTATTCCCACGTATAATGAAAGAAAAAAAATAACTGTAGCATAATGCTCAAACTGACTGAGCTCTTTGCTTAATGTCATTTTTATATTTTCAAACTCGATCAAGCAACTGTGGTTTCTTCTCCAAACAATATCAAATTTAAAGCTGAAGGCTCAGAAAGATTAGAAGGAGAAATGTTTGATTTTGTAAATCGTAACCAGTAATTTGAACTGACACTGATGTCTGTCGAGCAAATCCTTCGTCCAGACCTCCAATCCCATTTGCCCAATTTAGTGCAGCAGATGATGCTCAGGATCGCTCCTCACATCCCTCTCTGATGGGTCCCACTAATGCCTATTGATCGCTCGAGCAGGATGAGTCCGCTCCCTTAACTAATTATTAAGTGCTCTCAGGCTACTTTATTGGTGCTTTCAAGAAGGTCTGAGGAGTGAGAAGAGAGCAGCGCTTTGTGGTCTTTTTACATCCATCAGGGACGTTTTTTCTAATTAACAGCACTTTTTCTGGTTTCTGCCAGTGGTCGTGAAAGAAATCGTCTATAGTAGTGGGGAGATTATTTCATACTCCACCTCTACAATGTTAAGAGCCTGTTGAACTCGTTTTAGACAAAAGGGGGCAGATATTAAAAGGAGGTTGGCAAACCAGAGGTAATGGCAGCTTTTGATCGACAGCGACTGTGCACTGTGATGGAGAGCTAATACGGCCATGATTGACAGGAAGTGTAGCCAATTAAAATGTCTCCAGTGGAATCCAGCAGAGCGGAAACGGCAGTAGACAGAGATGGAAAGTCCCCAGATTTCAAGAAGTATAATTTTTTAGTTTTAGCCTCGTGAGACCCAGATTGAACTGTTCCAAACAAACGTATTTCTGAGCAGAAAAGGTCTTTTTTTTTTTCTCTAAATTTAGGGCTAACACGTAAATTCAGCAAGGAGTCATGATTTAATTTATCTTTATATCACTCTGTGATAAATTGAATTTCAGCTGAATGGTCCGATCCAAGATGCACCTGTACAAAGTGCGAGTTGGGCTTCTGTCTTCAGGCAGAAGGAGAACAAATTCCCAAGCAAGTCTTAAAAAGAAAAAATCAAATTAACTAGGTGAAACTGGGCTGAAGTTCATTGGTACAAAGACAAAACCGATTCATGTGCTTCTCCCCATGTGTCTTTGTCTGTATCTCCCTGTCGCCCCCCTCTCTCTGTCTCTCTCATATTTGCTGTTTTCCCCCCCAGGATCATGGCTTTTGTAGTGCTGTCTCTGATCCTAAGCTGGGCCTCACTGGGAGCGGGCACCGCTGCAGCTGTGGTGAGAAAACACCAGTCTTTCTTTCAAATCTTCTCACACTTGACTTCTTTCTTTATTTATTCATGCATGTTTGTGTTTGATTGGACACTCTCGCGAGCCTGGCGGCTCTTCTTTAACCCACAGAGTTGAGCCCTATGGACGTCTTTGTTGTAGGTGACGGTTCTCTCATTTAGCTTCCCAGCTTATGCCTTTACATCCTGAGGGTATTACTGTCAATAAGCATATGTTCTTGGACATGTTTCCTGGTTAGAGTGTGTGCACATGTTTGTTTAATTTACAGCAGGGCGCTTTCTTTCTACAGTCAGTCATGCAGTAAAGCTGATTACAAGTCCCCAGCCTTTTAAGTTAATGAACCTTTAGCCCCACGGTTGTAAACAAAGCTGTTTCTAGCATTAATTACTAGCTCTGCTTTCTTCAAAATCTCTTCTTTTGTTGTGCTTAGCTTTATTTTCGCTTTCATTGTCCTCCTTGTTGTTTTTTTGACAGATTGTTCTCTCTTCCTGTCTGTATGCCATGTGTTGGGAACATCTGGACTTAATGGGGCTTGCATTAGGGACACTGTCTGGGGTATAAAGAGTAACCCCTCGCTTCGAGCCCTCCTCCATCCCTCATGTCCACTGTCTCCTCTCTTCGATCTCCTTGCCTACTGTAGATTATCCCCATCTGTGGATTATCCCACAGGATTTAACATCTGGACAGCTGTTTCAAGTGAGGCAGGAGAAACAGAGAATAAAACAGAGTGTGTGTGTGTGTACGTGTGTGCGTCGACAGCTGATTTCAAGCTGAAATTAACTACGCGTGTGTGAAATGTAGACATCTCGTGTGGTTCTCGGAGAATGTAGAGCTCCTCTGCAGTTTTAACAGAATCACAGACTGTGCTTGTGTATGGATTTAAAACCTCTGACCTCGTCTCCAGGCTGCCAGAATAGTTGAGTTTAGCTCGTCTCTTGCATACGTCTCTGTCAGAACGTTATGACACAAGTGATCTAAAGTAAATTCTTTCAATAACTTTTACCTTTTTTATTATTAATAGGGAGGCCAGTACTCCACACATAAGTGGATTATCAAAAAAAAAAAATATGGGCAGTATGCAAAAGCAAGTGTAAAAAAAAGTAGTGAAGTATTGCTCAGAACTGCGCAGTGCGAAAACATGGTGCATCTTGAAAGGAAGGTGGATGATGCTGGTGTCCTAGAAAATGCTCATAAATTTATACATATTTGATGAGACGAAGCATAAACAAAATGTCCCAGCCAGTATAATGAGACAGAGATGAAAGGTAACAACAGTGCTGTACAGTTTCAGCTGAAAACACGAGTCATGTGATCCAAGTCGACTTTAGAGATATGTCGGTAATCAGGATTTGCACTGGAACAAGTGTTAGTCTAACCGTGGAAATGACACATAACGTTTAAGTTGACGGACTGCGTTTCTTGTCTTGCTTTACAGTTGCATTCCCACGTGTTTTACTTTGTTGCATCCTTAATTGCATTATGTTTTTTCATTGATAATTGCTGTGTTAGATGGAAGCAGGTTTCAGCGCAGCAGCCCTTTGAGTTGGGCTCTTTTTGATTGGAGCTGACATGAAAGGAGCTGACACAAGACTATGTTGCACTAGGAATGAATGATGTGAGGTTGTTATATTTGATTCTGCAACATAACAGACGTATGGATCCCTTTGAGAATGATCAGTGTGAACCTTTGCCTTTCATTTTTATCAGCTGTTTAATATGTTGTCTGTAAAAATATTGTTTAGTTCAGTTATTTGCTCTCTTTTTGTTGCCTTTTTTATTGTCTGGGGAAGACCAAACATACAGAAACTGCGTGACTTTGACCACTAATTGTTTAGCCGTGCACATTAGCAGCTTTCCATGGATGAGCTAAAGAGCGTGAACATATTTTGTAGATTTCATCCATGGTCAGCAAAGCACGACATGCTCTACATATTCAACACAGCCTGAGCTCTGTTGCTACATATGGTGCATTTTTCCATGTTCTTATTTCATGCGCATGTGTGTATATGTAGGTCTGTTTTTGTTGCACATGCTGCTCTTTTGTACATGTCTGAGGGCATTTTTCTGCGGATACTTTCATTTCTCAAGCCGACTTGCTCTGGAGTTGGAGAGCGATAACAATGTTGGAAAACAAATAGTTTGGGTTGTTGAAGGATTGTCAATAACTGCCCATTGCAAAATCAGTTTTTTCTCAGCCGCTGCACAAGAAATTGGATCCAGTTCATGGGTTGAATAAATACTGCGCTCTTCTCGGTTCTTGCATACTTGAAGTGTAACAGCATGTGGTTGTTTTCATGCAGGGCACCAGTGACTTCTGCGTGTCTCCAGACAAGTTCATTGTGAACCAAACCAAGAATTTCATCAGTGCAGGTGATTTATCTCAACAAACAGAATCACACAGTTCTCTGTCACTGAGTAGTAAGACACAAAGCTAATCTCTCTCTCTCTGTGTCTCTATTATCTTTTTCTCTAGATGTTGCACACTATTATTTGTTCTGCAGTCCGAATCTACAAAACCCTTTCCAGCAGGTATTGACAAAATGTCAAAGTCTCAGTTGTCTTCTCACACATGTGGATGTTTGCAAAGAGACACAAACTGGGAAAATGTGTTTGCTATTTTAAAATGAGCTTTTTTTCCTTGCAGACAGATCATTATCGGGCCCTAATCGGCTGTTCTGAAAAATGAGCCCACAACACTAATTTAATTTAACTACTTAAAGTGATAAATTTTGATCAAAGAATATTCCTTTTTCATATGTGGGTCTCCGAAAATTAGCCGTGTCTTTTTACCCTGTGCATAATCTGTGCCTTGGGGTATTCTCACTGGTGACAATTTTTTATAGCAATTTATTCAATTTACTGTATATTATGCATTAAGACAGCAACTGCACATGGGCAACTTGTGTTATTTTAATTTATTTCTATGTTTAAACACATCAGGCCGTCACTTCTTGCATACATGACAATTTTTTTAGGAAACATTTCGCTTGCTTTCTCCTTCCAGAGAGGCTGATTATTGATGCTTTAAAATTGAGTGCATTTGAAATTGCCTCCAAAATAATTATACAAATTATACAGCTGCCATGCAACTGGCTCAATACAGAGCTGCTATTCAGAAACCATGTATTTCATGGCCAGCAGACTTGGACATATAATCTTGTACAAGCACAAAGCTCCAGATGTTTTTCATTGTATTTCTTAATGAGAATCGGTTTACATCTGGATGTCGCTTGCGAAGGTGATGTCGGAGCTGTAATGGCTCCGAAAGAACATTTTGCGAGAGGCGTTCGGATAACAGTTATGATCATCTTACTGTGCATGACCGGGTGCACCAGATGACATTGCCGGTTGAACAAATTTAAGAACAGGAGAATGAAGTCAGCCCTCAAGATCATCTAATCTATCACTGAACCCACTGTCAAGTTTTAGTGCGCATAGTGTGAATTTGATGCTAACTTTCCAATAAGGAGTTTTTCACCTTCCCTGCACAGTTCAATGCCTGCGTGACATCATTCAATTTAAGCTCAAAGGTCAGCTTCTCTGTGATATCATAATGTTCTGCAAAAACTCTTGTCTGGCCATTATTCAACACAGTAACTCAGAAGGGGAGATTGTAACCGTATTTCACATTTGATCGAAAACTGAATTGGTGACAGTACTCTTGGGTGCCCACCTTGAACCTGGGCTGATTGTTTAGATCTTCTGTGCTGAACATATTGAACTTGTGTATTAGGCATAAATTCTTTAGAATTTGCAGCTTCTTTGCAGCAACAGCCATATTTGAAGCATTGTAGTTCACCAGAGCTACAGGTGATTGTTGTTACACCATGTGATAAAGCTTCTTTGTAAAAATTACTTTTATTCTACTTCAAAATACACTGCTACCTCATTGGTTGCAGAACCAAACGACTGCAAGGTAGTAATTCTTGAGTTTTTATAGCACTGACTCTGTGTGACATGAACTAAGGGATTTAGTGGAGGATAAATCAATGACCAGTAATTATTAAAACCCAGTTACTGTTACAGCATCCATTCAGGGATTAAAATGAAGCTTGTTATGTCGGTAAGGATTATATTTTCCTCTGATGACCTAGTTGATATAAATATTACTCTTTTGTTTGTACTTGAGATCGGGTGGTGGGAACGGGAGGAGGCACAGTGACTGGTGGGCGAGACGGTCGTTGGCAAAGGATAATCTGGGCCTATTTGTCTGGAAAGAAGTGTGTCCTCATGTTAAGCGCATTATAAAGCCTCCTTTAACACCAGTTTATTTGTTGACATGCTGCTCCCGAACAATGCTCTCTCCTTGATATGATCCTCCCATTGTTCTTGCTGAATGTCTGTGCGTGTGATGGCCGTGGGTGATTATGTTTTCACAGTCTTTGACAGTCTGCCAGCGTTCACTGACCACCATGCAAATCCAGATCCAGGGCTTGCTGCAGTTCTCCGTGCCTTTCTTCCCCACTGCTGAGGTAAGTGGCATGCTGACAGACTATTACGCCAGTCTTTGGTAAGGTGTGTATCATTCTCTCCTGTCGTTTATCGCTTGTTATACAGAGAGACCTTTTGGGGATCCAGCGACTGTTGAACTCCACCGAGTTCAGTATACACCAGCTAACAGCCCTGCTCGACTGCCGCGGGCTACATAAGGTGAGGTCGGACTCCGACTGGGACACTTTTTAATAGAGCTGCTTTGTCGAGCAGCTCAAAGCCACTGCAAAGACCAACTTGACTGATTCCAAACCACATCTCTTGTGCTGAGATGTTTAGATATACCTCTACACCTGTCGGGGCACATTGTACCTGCTAGACAGACTCTATTCACCAGCTCCAGTTTTTCTTACTATAAAGTCTAACTTTACTTTTGCAGGTTTCAGATTGTAGGAGCTGTGTCATAATGGGACACATCAGGGCTGAAATGAGTCTCTCTTGCTGCTGTTATTGTAACATCAGATAGCTTTTAGTATTCAATTTTTTAGATCACATCTTCATCTGAAAAATGCAGTGCGTCCTGTGTAGTGTGCCATTCTTTAATAAAAGCTGATAGATGAGGCATTATGGAGATAGCACTGTACTCACGCTGTTAGCAGGGTGGTAGTATGCGTGCCGCTAATATGGTAGTACTATAGTATTCTATTTACACTAAAGTGAGGATGCTGTAAACACTTTAAATTGTGCTTGAAAACAGCGATGACATACACAACCACACAAATGTCAAGATCCCTCTCAGAGCTTGTCAGTCATTACTCAAATATAACAAGCAAAGCAGAAAAAGAATGCATGTGTAACGTGCATGTCATCAGAGGAACACGAAGGTCTTGGCATGGAAAAACAACAAAACAATATTGTGTTTAGAGATTTAAAGTCTCTGTGAGAGTCCGGGCACTGCATTTCTGACACTGTCCTTGCTATAAATACTTGGAGTTGCTTTTCCCTCACACAAGTGTGACAAAGTCTCATATTTAGAATAGTAGTCTTGTTTTTAGCCAGTCTATTTTAAAGTCCCTCCCCAGGTAAGTTTGAAGCAAGTAAAAGTAAAAAAATAAATGTGATAAAAATATGGTTTGCCCTTTTTCATACATAAAAAGTAAAAAGAATAAGCTCTGAAAAAGTAGCTGGAAGCACATCTGCTCTGTCTCCCTCATTGAAAACTCTGGATCTGTCAATCACAGTCCTTGTGCTCCGCCCACCACTGCTGCTTGTGTTAGGTTGAACTGAAACATTGGTGGGATTTTGTCATGTTTGAGACTCAAAATGAAGCTCAAACATGCATGGGACTCAGCAGATGTTTCAAATCTAATTGTAGTTAGTATCTTTTATCAGTACTGTTTGTTAGCTTGTTAGCTTGTAGTTGGCAGGGGCTAACACAGCATCTGTGGTTGTGGTAATGCAGAGTGTCACTGTACTGACATGACTAGTCAGCACTTGAAGTTTTAGGTTGTTTTGCAAACAACTGCCTTTGAATTTGGGATGTAACAAATCTAGCTTGCCTTTTTAATGTTTAAATTCACGATAACTGCAGGTGTTGCCTTCTTTAGTAAAGGAGCGTGATATGAACAATTCAGTGCTGTCAAACTTTGCATGGAGGCAAGTCAGTAAAGTCAAGCTTTGACATTTAAAAGGACATCAACAAAAAAATCATATTTTTATTTGGCAGGGGACTTTTAACTTCTGATGCTGGCCAATTACACATTTGAGGACAAGTTTCAGTTTTTGTAATGACTGGAACAGTAATGGAATTATGAAAAATTTCAGGGTAGTCCTGGCTTTGATTCTACTTCAGCGTTGGCACAAATGGTTTGAGTCTGAAACACAGTTAGGTTAGCCTGCAGGATATGAATAAAAATCAGTCAAAGGCCTCCTAAAAGTGATTGAAGTTAAAATGTTTTTGTAACAGACCATCAGAATGCTGCTGTGATGTTTTTTTTTCTTTAAACTTCATGATTCAAATCACCACTTTTTAACTTCGCTCAGCAAATTTCATCTCTGTGTGAGTGGAGAAACTAATATACACACATATAAAACACTGATGTTATCTTTGGAAGTTCTTTTTTACGTGACTCTGATAATAACTGATTGTGCTATATGTGTGTCCATTCTTCTAGGACTACCTGGACGCCCTAATGGGTGTGTGCTATGATGGGGTGGAAGGTCTCCTCTACCTGTCTTTGTTTTCTCTGCTGGCTGCCTGCACACTCTCTGCCATGCTGTGTACGATTTTCAGAGTGTGGACACTAATGGGCAGCAGGTCAGCACCGAGCAACCTCCTTATCCCATTACGTACTGCCGGTGATGCACTCTTGCAAATGTTAACGCATGCACTCTCCCCGTTTCTGTCTTTTCTTTATGTGTGTGTGTCGTGTGTCCCACTTTCATCCAGGGACAAAGAGTTTGACGACATAGACGAAGAGGACCCGTTCAACCCCCAAGCGCGGCGAATATCCTACAACCCAAGAAGGTCCAACATCCACAGTTTCTGTAGCTTTACGAGCAGCCTCGGTAGCCAGGCCAGCCTCCATCCACCTCCGCAATCTGCTTCTAATGTCATACCACCCTCTGAGTACATGTAAGGTCAATAGAAGACGGCAGTATATTAGCATATGTGTGTTAAATCTCTTATTGCCTTTCTTTCCCTCTCCGTCATAGGAATCAGTCCATGCTGTTTGGAGGAAGCCCTCGATACGAGAACGTGCCTCTGATAGGGAGAGGATCTCCACCTCCCTCGGTGCGTTGGCCCTATGAGGCTCTAGTGTCCTTAGTGTGATGAGGATGACGGCCCCACTGACCTCACCACTGCTGCAACACTAACAGAAAGCATGCAAGGCAGCACGGCAGACATAACAATACATGCACACTGTGTAGAACCTCACACTGTCAGCACCCGGTGAGAGGAGCAATGTTGCTTTGCAAGTGATGGAAGACTGCTCCCTGCTGGCCATTGACTGAAGTTCATTCGTTGTCAGTATGCAGTGCACTCAGTGTTAAACTGTGAGCATCTTCCCATGTCCTTTTCACCACTGCACTGGATTGTAGTCTAATTCTTTCAAAGTAACAGTAAAGACTAATGCACACTGTGATATATGTGTGAGATAACCACAGGGTTTTTGAAGATTAAAGACAGCTGGTTTCTTGTTTTTTTAATGGTAAAGCTCATAGTTTGTGAGCATGTAGTGTGTCCCCAGAGCTGAAGCTAGATAAAAGATAACCCTGGTAAATCCACAGCTAAAGTTTCTTTTAGTTGAAGTTTCTTTTCTATTAAGCTTTCTCAGTGCGTGGCTGACTCAGTACTTGGGCTGCATTCGCAGCGTACCAAAGACTTGAAACATCTTTTGAGAGAGAGAGAGAGAGAAAAAAACAGAAAATGTACTCCATTGTTGAAAATTTTAAATTGCCTCTGTGAGGCACATTTTTGTGAGGTACTGACGTGTGTTTTTTATTTTATGCGTATTGCAGAGATGCTTTGTAAAAATACATTTGTAGTAGATTAACAATACAGCAGCGTGTGAATCTAAGGAAAGAAACATGTTTTTTTTCTTTTTTTCCCCCTTCTTTTTATCAATGAACCCTGCAATGCATTTTTTGATGCATGGTTTCTCAATAACGTAACTAACTGCTGTGATTTGCGACTAACTTTTTTATGCTATTTTCAATTTTTTTCACTCAGACTTTTAAAAACCGTAAGTGTTCTGTAGTCTTTCTTCTTCCTGATTTGTTCGATTTCATTTTCATTACACTCCCTGAAATACATGTGGGCTCACCTCTATACCAGCACTTGCTATGCAGAATATGTGAAAGCTCCATCATACAGTACCTCAGCTGTATGACTTCCTGGCAGTTTTTTTTCCACAGAGTGTTGCTTGTGAGTGTAACTTATTCCTTGACCCCTGACTCATGCCCTCTGTCCGCTCTCCACCCGCTCCTCGCTACATTAAACTTGTGATTCCACAAGCTCTTAAAGGTGGTATATGTAACATGTTGACACCAATTACAGTAAAATTACTTACCTCAGATTATTTAAATCAATCATAATTTATGGGTCATGATATAAAGAGCAAAGTTTATACATTTTACATGTTCAATATGGTGTGGCTGTTAGGTTTTCACCCAGGTAGACCAGGTTCAGCTCTCTGTATGAGAACAGTTTCATGTCTTTCATTAAGTACATAGTCTTCAATAAGAGACGTGATAGTAGACATTAATCTTTTAAATGCTGTACTCATTGCTTATTTCACCTCTGAATAGGAAATCTACTGTAACTGGTGCTAAAATGTTACATGTAACATCATTGGTTAAAGAGCATCTCATCATCGAACTTAAATCACATCACATCCTGTTACTGTTTAATTTGATCAAGATGCTCTTTTTATTGAATGCACATTTTCTAAACTCTGTTTTTCGAATTATTTCCCTTGCAGTATTCGCCCAGTATGAGGACCACCTATCTATCTATGACTGACGCCCAGATCAGACACTTTGGGACTGACTTCCAGGTGTAGACCTCTCTAAACTCTTTTCAGAGAAGCACTGTCTGAGACTCTGGGTCTTTACCAAGGAGGCTGTCTCCGTGGCATAATCCTGTTTACGGGAGCTGCAGCACACCGTCCCAATCCGAGACATGAAAGCAGGCCAATGAGACAATTACCTCAGTAACACACCAATGCAGTGCTCTGAAAGCCCTGCATGCAGTTTCTTTAAACAGAGACTGCCTGTACAGGTTCACCAGGAGACTGTTGTTGATGTTTTTGTGATGTATGAAGTGACTGTTGCTCCATTGTTAGCATTTATACGAGCCAAATCGAGAATCTTTAAACTGTTTGGATCAAAACTGGTTTTTGCTTTTTTCCTATATGCTGGTGGCCTAAATGGACATGATCATAAATGTGGTCAATGTTTTAATGTAAAGTGGGATGGCTGAAGATGGCTCACAGACTTCTGTTACGGCCTTTTTAACTTTTTATGCAAACTCCTACTTTTTGGCAATAGTTTCATTCCATTAGTGTTTTGGCTTTTGTGTTATTTTTATTGGGGATATTTGGACTGAAACACCATCATTTTAGCTTTTCCACATAATTAATATGTCAATAAAAACCATGTCAAATACTGCAGTTTTGTTTTGAACAGCCAAACATGCTTTAAGTTCATTTTTGCAATTAATTTTTATTTTTTTCTTCCTAGTTGTGCCGCATTTATTTGTTGTTGTTGTGATGGTACAGCTTTGATTACAAAAAAAAAGTTTGAATGCTGTGCAAAACAAAAATAAAACAGAATGTTATGAATTTATTGTCCTTTTTAAATATGAACACTGAATTGAAAACATTACAAAGACACTCCATTAATTGCTTTGCCTCTTCAACATCATTGATTTTTGTAAATAGATGCTTGTTCTTAATTTGATGACAGCAGCAGGCTTCAAGCAAGTAGGGACAATGGGAACAAAACTTAATAGAAAGTTGTGGAATACCCAGAAAACGCCTGTTTGGAACATTTTACAGGTAAAACGGGTTGATTGATAACAGGAAATAGTGTCATGTTTGGATATGAAACGGGCATCTTTAAAAGGCTCAGTGGTTCATAAGCAAGGATGGGGCGAAGTTCACCACCCTGTAAAACATGATTTTATGAAGGACGGTACTACACAGGTTCAGGAAACTTCATAAAATCAATGTTGGTAAACTCAGGTTGTTTGCTCATGACTTTTCTTTCTGTTTTTATTGTTTTAAACAGAATTACACATCATTCCAATGTTTTGTTATCAACGTTGTATGTTGCAGTGTTTGACCTGCTGATCAAAGATGAGTCAAATGATCATGGGGTTAATTGTTGTTTTGTCACACTTTAAGACTATATAATAGTTGCATGAAGATAGATTCCCCTGGAATAAATAAGCACCAAAGAATGGGTGCTTATTAATTCATCTTCTGTTATGTATTACTGTGCTGTTACACAGCTGGTAAAACATAAACTAAACATGCAGAAATTTAAAGTTTGTCCATAGATCCATCCACCCCCAGCGTCCTGTGAATGAGAATGAGCTCTCCTCAGTGTTGGACAAATCAGCTGTATCCAGTTTTCTGTGTTTGATAATGTTTAAATAAACTAATGTTTTACCATAAATGATGTATTCACATTGTTCTGTTTGTGTGTCAGTCTTTATTTAGGCCTGCTACTAATTGATTATCCTTTACTCTCAATCTGATTGCCGACCTGTAGTAATTAATGACATCAGGCAAAGTGGGATTTTACAGGTTTCCAGCAGCTGGTAATACCCGACAGAGAAATATCCTCTGTCAGTGCCAGAAATCCAAAAACTGATAGAAAATGTGTCTCTGGCCCATAAAACGTCTTAACTGTAAGAGAGATGTCAGCAGTGATAACTTTCACAGGGAGCAGAGTGGGCTATATCTGTAGTGGTTCACAAAATTAAAGGGTAACTCAACACCGGGGTAAATAATAGTGTCCCTTCTGGTTGAAACCCCTGGTGTCTCCATTTTCAAAGAAAATAATACATAAATAAAAGTTCTCTAGGATGTTCCTATACTAGAAAAACAATGATAAAATACTCTCTAGGCGGCACAATGTGCAGGAAAATGTGATGAAGTGCCCACAAGGGTGCAGTACCAGTGGAAAAAAAATCCAACCCAAGGCCATACCCTCAAGCAGGAAAATTGGTTGCCCTCTACATTCCTCTAAATTGTTATTTGCCTCTTGGTTCAACAGCATGGCACT
>JAPZDY010000009.1:9268055-9302498 GCA_029783645.1 Ctenochaetus hawaiiensis
TTATGTACAGTTCTTCAAAAACTGAAACTATTTTTTGTGTGTTTATTCAGTGGCAGTGGCTCAGTATGTGCATGTGTGTGTATGCGTGTGTGTGTGTGTGTGTGTAAGAAAAGCGGCCAGGCCTGTGTCAGCTACCTTTGGCCTCTTTCAGTGGGAGAGTGTGCCGTAATGATGCTGCACCAGGCTTGGCTTTGTTATGTAATCCTCCCACCACTTTGAAACACCACCACTCTTTTATCATAAAGCCTCGTATTAATGTTGACGCGTGCACGGGTTGAGCACGCACACATACACGCATGCATGCATGAACGTGTGCGCGTATGTGTGTGCGTAAGTGTGCATTTACATGACCTCCTCCTCATCAGTGAGATGCACTTTACATCCGAACCAGGCAAAGCGAAGAAGCATTTAGGAATAAACATTTCCTTTGCGAGTTCTTGAGGGGCGCGCTAGTCCTTTTATCTTTCCAGAGGCAGATAGACGGGGGATACCTTTTTATGTGAGCGCTGTGTGTGTGTTTGAAGACAGGATTCTCCCCCAATTATGCTCCTCTCCTTCTAGCATGTTAGAGTAACAGAGCCTGATGGCAAGTAAAGGGAGCTGATTTAAACACTGGTTAAGGCTGGAGTAGTTTACAAGGCTTGCCTCTTTGTGGTAGCTTTGGAATAGCAATAAGCTGACATGATGCCCTCTATAAAAAACAATCAGCTGTGCATTCAGTCTGTAAAACATTAATATGCTCTCTTTTTTGAGAACATTGTACTTTTTCCTTATGAAAAACAATTTTTTTGTTTTGAAAAGAGGCTCACGGTGCTGCTGAGAGCTGCTGAGCTGATGCACAGTGGACTTGCAGCAGGTTTAACGTTTATGTTTAACGGGTACGCTCAATTAAAAGCAGCAAAGAACCTCAACAGAGGGGGGTGGTGACCTAAAACAGCCATGGGAACCTGATTGACACCATCCCTGTCCTTTTCTATGCCTTTATGGTGTCTTCACAGGGTTTTACAATCTTAATTGTACATTTTTGGTATTTCAGTCAGGTTTTTTTCTGCACTAGCTTCAGATGCAGACACAGTCATGAGAAGGAATAGTAAAAAAGTTACTGTTGGTAATAAATGTATCCATGGTTTGTGTCTGACGCACTGGTATTTCTACTGTAGGTGGGTTATGCTGCAGTCAAGCCACTTGAACTACGACTCCTGACAGGAAACACACCCCAGCAACACACACACACACACACACACACACACACACTCACACATATACATATATACATTCCTATCCAAATCTTTGCACTCATTAAAAACACAAGACAGACAGCAAGATGAAGGCAAAAGCTGAAAAATGCTGAAGTATGACTGAAGATGAGAGCGTATGATTTTCAGGATGAGCTGACGGGGTTGTTTCAGGTTGACGCTGGTGGCACCTTGCCACATTATTCTGCCACAAAGAGGATCGAGGCGAGAAGTAGATTATTAAGTGTTCTCCTGCAGTATTGATGGCTTGTGTTTGGGACTGCTGCTGCAGCAGCCCTGTGGTTGTCTCTCTGTCCCCTGGCTGTTCCTGACGAGCTGACTGGGGACCAGCTAATTGGAGGAAGCCCTGAAGGAGCACGGGAGGAGGAAGGAGAGGAGAGGTGGAGGAGAAGTAGAGGAAATAATGGTGGTGGAAGATGTCAGGCATTGTGCATTCTCTGCAGTTACAGCGACTCAGCCTGCAGTGTAGTGTGATACTGTATCTCCACAGTAACGCAGCATATTGCTGCTGCCATGACAAATAAAATATGCTCGGCTTCCTGTTATATTAAAATGAGATGTTATTGCAGCAATTTTAAGTCAAAAAGCTGCAGAGTTATGGCTTGTGGCATCACACATTATGTCCTGTCGATTCTACACCGCTCTGCTCTCTAGCAGCCATAATTAGCGTTTGTGTCCATCATCAAATGTTCTGGGGTAACTATATGCATCCCTGTCAATGCAAATTTCAGTCACTTTGTTTTTAGTCCATGAGTACCTCTTCCACTCCTCCGCCCACATCATCTCCTGCCTCATCCCACCTTTATTTCTCACTGTAACAGGGACTGACGTGGGTGGAGGAACTCATTCCTGCCCTCATTAACATTTGAGACAACCACAGAGTGTGCCCATAGATCCTGTCTCTGGCTGTTTACTCCACATGAGACATATTTTTGTGCAGCTGAACCGAAGGAGGCTTTTTTTTGTAATGTCAAAGAGAGAAAGCGAGGCAGAATGAGGAAGGGAATGAATGAGGTGTATGTCTTTCTCCTCTGCCCTTGACCCCTCTGCTCTGCTGATAAATAAAACTGCCACCTTCTAATCTATCTCTTGTTTTCTCTTTCAGACCATCATGGAGCAGTTCAACCCCTGCTTACGGAACTTTGTTGCCATGGGGAAGAACTATGAGAAGGCCCTCGCCAGTAAGTCCTTTTTTTTTTCTCATTTGTTTTCTCTGTGCTCTTCGCTGCAGGTTTAGGCACTCGTCCAAGTCAGCACTCTCTGTCTCTTTCTTGCTTTTTCTCCCACCACGTATATATCTATCCACCCATCTTTCTTTTCTGTCTTACTAAAAACGGATGATAAGTCTTCTCTTGCCAAATGGGCAGGCCTTATCATGTGCTGTACAGCCTTTGGCGTGGTTTATACAGTAGGGGATGTGTATTCAAGGAAACTCTAAAGGGCCCTAATCTGATGCAGAGGTGAGGAGAGCTCACTGTCAGCGATCAGATCCACAAAGGAAAACATGTGGACAAATGTTTGTTGGAGCTGAAACACCTTTTTGAGATTTTTCAATCGACCTCAGACTTGTCAACAATGTCCAAACACTTTCCACTAACACCTTGCAACCTCGGCATCAAAGCAGAAACAGCTCAGTCCAGCTAATCTAGAAATTTGTGGGGCTTCACCCCCCCACCACCACCAACCCCCACCCCACCACCACCACCAACAAGTTAGTGTGTGATTCTCCTGACACACACAATAACTAATCCTGGCCTTAGTGTAGGTGGGAGACAGACTGGTAGGGACTCATTTAACCACTAAACACCCACTCTGCAGGATTGACTTGACCCAAGGGACTAAGAGGCTCTGATGTACAGTAGGGGGCGGGGGGCAGGGGGCAGGGGATGGGTGGAGGACACACTTCCACCCATATGGTGTAATCACTGAAATTATTCAACGCCAAAAAAAAATTCCAAAACGGCCTGCTAGATCTGGATGTGGGCATGTTCGAGGTTTCCAGCACAGCAGTCAGTGAATCTCACAGCGTTTGGTAGGTGTAAAAGCAACAGATGCATACAACTGAGTGACTCCAACTGCCTACCAAACACAGCCTGGAACTTGTTATACAAGTCCCCTGACAGCACGGTAAGGACGATGTAGGTGCAGGAAATGATCGGTGTCCTGATTAAGAGATGTGTGGTTCTTCCTCCTCCTCTTCTCCAGACAGACGGATGAGTGATGGATCAGTAGCTCCGAAATGAGTCCCCCCCCCTCCCATCCCGGATTGTCTGCCTGCTTTGCAATCAGAGATCCGGTAATCCTCACCGTCTGTCTCTGTGAGCCCCCCTCGCCACACATTTCATTAGACAGAAGTAAAGTATTCATATAGATCCAGCTTATCTACTGAGCCACCCTTCAGCTGCACACACAAACACCACACACACACACCAACACACACACACACACACACACACTAAAGCAGTAGCAGCATCTGCAAGAAGAAAGTGTCTGTTGCTTGGAGATCGCTTTGAAAATCTGCTGTGGCCACCATCCTACTCACACAACCCCCCTACCACACACATATGCACACTTCCTTCTACACACTTTCACACTTGCAAACACACATACACACATCAGGTACTGCAGGCAGGAGGTCCTTTTTGGCATAATGAAGAGAAAGCAGCCGTGATGCTCTTAAGGGGCTCTCAGTTCTCAGGTGTTCCCCCAGCGAGAGAGGAAGGAGAAAACACACGCCGTCTTCTGCCTTTGACTCAGCTGTAATTGGGATTAGCATTAGCATATGCCGCTCATCCTCAGAGCGGAGCTGCGAGGCCTCCAGCCTGGGAGACTTCCTGTATCGCGGGGCTGCATCTGTCTGCTGGAATTAGCCCACCCCTGCCAGGCTATTGTTGTAAATGTGTCTTTCACCTGGCAGCTGTCTGCAGGCACAGCGCCCATCTGTCACCTGGACCGCTGTTGAAGTCACCTCCAAAAGCAGCCGCTATTATTCACCAGCGATGGGCTGATTGGCAGGCTGTGTGGCAGTTGGGCTGAAAATCACTGGAGGCCGACTCTGCCCTGCGTGACCTTTGCTGGCTGGCACAGTAGCAGGTGGAATAAGGAGAGTGAGGTGGATATTGATCCGAGGAAGTGGGAACACTCTTGATATTTAATTAACTAGTAGGAGAACAGGGGAGAAATGTCAAATAAGGATAAACCTCCCAACTTGTTTTGTGTATGCTCAAGTCGAGCATATGTTTGCATACATGTGACTTCTCATAGTAGTGACCCCTGAACTCTCTTGCATATCGACCATAAAAAAAATTTTAAAAAAAGATTATTTCAGCTGTCGGGTTACCTCATTAGTTTATAAAGTCAATTAGAGTTCAATAATTCATCAGTTCCCAAGGGAAACACTCATTTCTCTTGCCCCTCCCCTGCTGTGTTAACCACAAGATGACACATCTGAAACCGGTGATCACTCAGTGTTGCAGAAAGACAGCTTGGCTTGTTGAAGCCTTTTCAATGCAGGTGTAAAATTCTTATCTGTTAATCAACAACCCACTCAGGTCACCATCTTACTGCTCTCTCTGGTGTCCAGACATATTGGCAAAAGAGATGAAATGAAATAAAAGAAGTAAAAGTCCAGTGGTGGTAAAGAGCCTGATATCACTGCCTTAGCTAGCAAATATTACATTTTAATGGTCTGTTTTGGTCACAGATTTAAAAGAGGCATGAAATATGTCACAAAAAATGACTCAATGCAAAAGAAAACTTTAAACACACATGCATGAAGTCTGAATCACTGCAGTGTATGGCATCTATTACAGTTGCAGCAAAAAAACAAACTGTTAAAAACATGGAAAAACTAATGAATTGTTTCCAATTGTTATCTGGAAAAAATTATGTGTTCAGAGCAACAGTATTTCAGGTATTTCACTGAATGTGAAGTGTGGGGGAAATACCCTTGATGCCAGAAAAAAAACCCTCAAATATTAAATGTAATGCTTAGGAGCACCTTGGGGTGTTAACAAACCGACTTTCCTCATTTTACCACAAAGACGGAATCAAAATGTAATGGAAAGCGCATTTTGTACTTGTGGCTTTCCCATCGAGCACACATTATCTGTCAGAAAATAATTTCCTCTTTGCAATCAAGCACGACAGCAAGATGATGTTGAGTAATTAAGCAGCGACATCAGTGCTGCCTTATTTTTCCGATGGAGAGAAGCTGTGATTCATTTCTTGAAAAAGCATCTGCAGAAAAGCAGAGCTCTGGTAGGAAGAAATAAAATGTTATAGCGTCACTGGCTAGACTGCTGATGACTCTTTCCACAGAAAGCTATGAAGCACTGAAGCTTTGTGATTGTTTGTCTCTTCTAAACTGCACTAAAGTCATTGGTAGAACGAACACTTATTCAATTACTGTACTTAAGTAGGATTATTCACATTTTATGCAACTTTTATTCCTCTAAGATCCAGTGAATTTCATACCTGGAAGTCAATCTTTTTGCAATTATGCGTCACCCTGCAACTCATATAAGAATGAACGGGCCTTGCCCAAGATGCTGAAACCTGTTCTGTTTACATCTGTAATTACTGCACCATGATAAGATGCAAAGAAATGGAATAAACGTGTGTGAAAAATTAGTCTCTCTTCGTTGGTGGCTTACTGATAGGAAATGCACTTTTACTTAATGAATGAGGAGAGAGGAGATAACAAAGAAAGAAACATAGCCTGGTGAGTGCTGCATTCAGTCAGTGGCTGAACTAAAAACAAACACAACCTTGGTGCCAGCCGTTGCCTGCCTGCTAGCTAGCTGCTAGCCAGCCAGCTTAAGGCTAATGTACAGTATCATGGCTGTTTGAAGCAAATAAACACAAAAGGGGGGTTGATGGGTGGAGTTGATTGTAAAACAAAAAAATATATGCACATCCCTATTGTATAGAAGGGTTTTTAGCCCAAAATAATATATTTAGCTATGACCCATTTAATTACCAATGTATAGTGTACCTGATTACAATTGCATACATTTCATAAATAATTGTAACTAGTTACACCTTATTGTCAACAATATATAATAGTAAAACCCTGAACATTTTAAATCAGAATGAATACTTTTGCTTTTCGTACTAATAGGCTAATAAGATAAGTAAGATGGATGCAGTTCTCTGCCTTGTTGTGTGTTTTCTCAGTGTTATTGTTGCTTTTACTTTGATACGGAATCTGAAGACTTCTTCCACCACCAACTGTGACTTAAAAAATGTAAAAGCCATCCTGATTTCCCTTTGTTCTTGTTTCTTTTTATCCTTAGATGTGACATTTGCTGCCAAAGGCTACTTTGATGCTCTTGTCAGAATGGGTGAACTGGCCAGTGAGAGTCAAGGATCTAAAGATTTGGGTAAGTGACTAACATACAACTGATGACCTCTATTTTCTTTTTTCTTTTTTTCCATTCTCTTTGTATTTCTCACTGTCGGCCACAGAACGTGTCATCTAACACCAGCTGCCTGTGCAGGGGAAGTGTTCAGTGGGGAACGTGTGGGTTAATACAGGAGGTGTTTTTTTAAACAGAATTTCTACTGAATCACTTTGTGTCTTTAAAGAAATAACAATTCAATTTAGGGACTGCTTTTTTGTGAAAGAGATGTTATCTGAAATAGAAATAGAAATAGGTAAAAGTAATGAATTTTGTACTTCCAGCACAGCAAGGTAGCAGTCAATCATCATTTATTTACAGCGGTACAGATGGTAACGTGTTTTCATCTGAGCTAAGATTGATTCCAGAAGAAGCCCTTTAATAGGAGAGTTTGCCAAACTGATGCATTTCCAGTGTAATATTGATTCTGTGAGGGAAAATGTATCGGTACACCTTATGTGATGTTTGTGTGTCAATGAGGTGTGTCTACCTGTGTGTGTGTTAGTTTTCCGGTTACAAACACAGAGGTCAATTGCAGAACCAACACCTGGTCCCCTCATAGTGAGTAGTTTCCAAGGTGATCGTTGTCTCCGAGTGTGTCTGTGTTTGCTGTCACCAGCTCAGGGGAAATCAGCTCCTGTTTGAAGAGATTGCCTTTGCGCTGATTGTGCCTTTGACTGCTTGATCTGCGTAGAAGTCGCTGTTGATTTGACAGGGTCTTTGTTGCAGTGGAGCAGAGATCCAGTTTGGGTTTCCTCCAGCTCCAGCCAACAGGGACTGACATGAAAGTGCTCTTAGGATGTTTTATTCAGTAAGCGGCCCTCTCTCTCTCCCCCTCTCTCTTTCTCTCTCTTTCTCTATCTCGCAGCCTCTGTGAGGTTTTCCCATTGATTTCAAAGTTTACAGAAGTATCTCCATGTTTAACTGAGCCTTGCTTACAGTGGTGGGCTCTTCCAAGTCAGACATCCTCAGCTGAACTCGTCACCAAAAGAGAGCAACATGTACGTGATCTGACTCAGAGCTCGAAGCAAACAACACTGTGGTTTTAACAGCAAGGAATTCCATATTATTAAAAAGAATACTCATCATTAGACGCTAAAAAGTGTGTGTTGACATTTCTGTGCTTGCTGGTCGGTGAGTCAACTCTCTCTTGCTTGATTTTCTCTCTAACATGCTCACAAAGGACGTTACAATGGCGATTTTGGAAATTCTGCATATGCATGTGTGTGTGTGTGCGTGTGTATGGAAGTATATCAGTTTACTCACCTCTTTTGTTCCAAGTATGTGTGACCGAACTGAAAACTGATTCCATTTTCAAAATCACTGCCTTGGGGAAGATCTGTGAAGAACTAGATATTTGAAATGACTCATTCTTCTGGTTATCAAAACTGAAAAGAAAGAAAAAAAATACTGAGTCTATCTTTGCAGCAGTTAGGTTGTGATGTAGCAAAAGATATTAGCTCCAGTTGTTCTGTGTCTGTCTCCAGTACAATGAACCAGCTACACCCTACGCTCCACTTCATGCGGTTCCCAAGGGAAGAATTTGTGTTGTTTTTTCCAGCCACCTGCTCGCTACTCCCAACCCATGAGGTCGGTGCCAGTGCCTTGACCTCCTGTCAAAACGTGTGCAGGGGTTAGCTCAGAGCTTCCTGTTTATCCGGTGGTACAGCACAGAAATAACCATAACGATTCAGAGGAAGAGAGAGAAAAGAAAGCAGATCATAACCTGTGTGCTGTGGCTCACAAGGCAGAATATTGATGGGAGATATGAATTTAAACTTAACTCCTGAGACTTTTTACCTGCTTTTTGTGATCAGTCTTGTCCTTATCTTGTTTTTATGTTGCCGTTTAAATAAAGAGAATCAATGCGGCATTTACCCCACAGTGACTTTGTGTCTAAATAGCTGTTTTCACCTGCTACTAATCTGAATATCAATGAAGATTTTAAAAATAACAGCCCACCAAGGAGGCAGCCTGTTGAGGCCTAAGGTTTATTTAGGGTCTCTCAGGTTTTTTTTTTTTTTTTGCCATCAGATTTATTTGTGATGACTATTTCTTGCTTTTCCTATTTTTAATTCACTCAGACTTAGTTATGTGAACCATAATTGAGATTACTGTCTTCAGTAACTGAGATGTAAATGATTGTAAACTCATGAACTCACTCACTGTTTTCCATCAATCACTAAATAACCGTCTGGCATCATATGAAAGCCACTTTTAAGCTAATTAACTAACAAATTTATTAAATGGACCCTACTTGGATAGAAAGCCAGACTAAGCAACAAACTAGCGGACTAGACCACCCAACTTGGTGTTTTGTTTGACTGTATCTTCGGGAGTATGGTACCATTGGTTTAGGCATTTTCATTTGTTCACACGGAACAATTAGCTTTCCTATGTAAAACTAATCATAAACTTATAATCAACTAACATTACCACAGTTATCTTGTCTTTTTCTTTGCTAATTTGCCAACTAGCATGCTTGGGTAGACCACTCATTGAACTACAACTCCCTCACTAAAAAGCTAAGGGTTATAGCATCCTCCATCCACTTACATTAAACAGTTGGGATTAGCTTTGCTGTGCTACACATCTGAGCTACTTATCAACTCCATGACTAATGCAGATTTGAGTGGTGTACCCCATCTGCTTGTTAGCTTAAGACAGCAGCTTTCAAACCATGTCAGGCTTATTTGAATCACTGATTAAACTAAAAGCAAAGAAAGGAGAAATGTTTTGTCTTTTTCTATGTTCTTATACTTTTAGGTATATGAGCACATTACATCACAAATTACAGAATTAAGAGCCAATCATGGATTGTCCATTCCTGGAGCTTTATTGTTATTCGTTTGAAGATTTGATTGATTGGCTGTTTTTCCTAAAACATGTGCTTGTTCACATTTTTATATGCATGTATCAGTTTATACTCGTGTTGCACCTCTTCAAAGCCCGTTAATTCAGGCTTAGTAAGAGAGTGGCTGCAAATCACCCAACCTACACACCTAAGAGTCAGCAGCTGCTCTCCATCGCTTTCTCCCCCTTCTTTTTATTCCTCATGTCTTACATACGCACACTCACTCACACACAAACATTCAAATATTATGTTTCAAACGGGGATTGAAATTACCTCGTGAAATAATGCCCTCTGTTGCTGTTTTTATTATCAACAAATCACAAACCAATGTGTGCTGCACCCTTTCAAACACATTATGTTCCCACAGGAATCCACCCTTGTGTGTGTGTGTGTGTGTGGGTGTGTGTGCATGCCTTTTGTACTTACGTGGTTGTGTGAGTTTTTTATGCATAAATCTCCTGTAATTTCTACGTGTTTATACAATAAAGAGTGCTCTTTTAATCCACTTGTGTATATCTCCGTCTGTAGAGACAGAGTCTCTCTCTCGCTCGCCAGCCCCACTACTCCCACACACTCCCTCCCACATATCCTCCTCTGGTTGGGCTAATCATCGCCTGTCACTTTACCACCCACACACATGCATGCACGCACACACACACACACATGCACATGCTAACACACACACCTGCCCTCCCTTCCTCCCTCCCCCTCTCTCCCTCATTTTCTGCCTCCTCCTCTTCTTTTTGCCTCTTCATGAAGTGACATTTGTGGCTTTATAGCCCTTTTAGGAAACGTAGAGTTCTTGGGGCTGAAAATGTTTATGACAGTCTTAATCGACCGGCTCTTCATTGTGTTTATATTCCTCTGAACTGAATCTCAACCCGCCAGCTTTGCTCCATTTTGTTTACATTCCTCTAAACTTAGAGGCTTGTTATTTGCCACTCTGACCCGAAGCCAAATAGGCAATTTACAGGTTTTACTTCCTCATAAAGTTCTGAGTTTTTCGATTTTCTCATCATTCCTGGAGCTCTTTTATCTTTAGTTGGTCTTTTGTCAAGCAATTGGCAATTGGCCAAACATGCCTTTTATTTACAAAACTTTTCACGTAAACATTTTTTTTTTAATTGTTATGTTTGGAAGTAAAGTTATTTTTTTAGCTAAAAAAGGTTTTAAGCTGATTAAATCTTTTTGAATGAGGCTATCCAGCCTATCCTATTGAACTATACTGAACAATTCACATTCTTGATGCCTTCACTGAGTAATTTAACAAGCCATTGATGTGTAGGACGCTAATGTTTTGCAAAGTTCAAAGTTAGCCACAGCTTTGAACTTTATTAACGATTTCATGTGCTTGTGCACTTTTAAATCAAAACATTAATTCTCCAATGATTTGGTTTCTCGAATTTGTGTTAAGAATGTCTTACTAGTAGTTTGCTGAATTTTGCGTAGGGAGGAATAATAGCTGATAACTGATGGGATGGCATGAAAGGGGTCAGATGGAGAGCGCATTTCAGGAAAACCACCCAGGGGAGTCCAAGTCGAGTCCTGTTGACTTATTCTGAAATAACATTAATGATAACACAGATTGTCTATGAACAAAAATATTTGTCAGAGACACAGTTTGCTAATAAAACCCAGTTTTATGCAAGTATCACCTTTGTCCCACTTGAGTCTAATGCACTTATATAATAGTAATAGTAAACTGGTTGTATCATACAGTGTAGAAAATAGGTTTCTAGCCATGGACCTGTTTAAGACTCGCCAGCCCGCGCTTTTAGTGTCCTCAGGTGAAGTAGAGTTGAGAGCTGCTCTGTGCTTGGCTGGGTGTGTTCCACTATAGTGTCCTACATGGATAGTGTTTCACTGCAGGAAGTTAAGGAGGATTAGTGTGAAAGTCAGACTCCAAACTGAGCAATAGCCTCATTTTCGGGCATGTACGGAGCTAAGACGTATTGTACTCAATTTTATACTTGCTGTGGCTTTCCTTCATCCTGTCCTTTGGTTAGCAATTAAAAATAAACTCCCTCTCCAGCAATTTAGCTGATTAGTCTGTTTTCGAGAAGCCTGAACAGTGCTTACAGTTCAGTCTCCCCCAGCCAGAGGAAATCAAATATCTTCCCTCCTTCTTATCCACTTCTCTAACCCTTCCATGTTTTAATAACACATATGTATGATTCAGCACAAAGAGAGATGTCTTTTGGGAAATTACATGAAATAAATAGGAAAAAAAAGGGGGTCATATTAAACTGTAGTCAACCAGTGTATTGCTGCTGGGGAAAGGGCCCTTGGGGGGAAGAAAAAAAAAAAAAAACAAACACCTCATAGCCGTCCCAATAATTACTTGAGGAAAAAACAAACCTTCACGCAGGGAAAAATAAGGCTGACGATGCGTAATGTCGTTTTTAGTTTAATGGATCTGGAACATAAGCATTAAATTTGTGCTGGTAAATGGATGTTGTCTAAAAGGGCTAAATGACAGGAGCAGAGGTTTAGCTTTAGCAGTGGCGGGTGAAGTGTTAACTCTGCCTTTCTGTATTTGAATGAGCACCCGCTGTATACACGCTGCTCTCTCTCTCTGTTTCCCCTTCCTGTCTCTCTCCCTTCAGTCTGGCCTACCTCTCTCCTCCTCCAGCACCTGTCCCTGTTTAAATGAGAGCAGAGGAGCTCTTTTCTTAGCTCTGTGCCACCATCCCAGGGGTCCCTGCCTGCCCTCTCCTGCTCTATTTCTGAGATGCGAACTGCATGATGGGAAGCCGCTGGCCCCCACACTCTTCATCCATCCATCCATCCATCCATCCACACACATTCGCATTGCCCTTCAGTCAGTTTGAGGCGCTGACATGTGAACTTAGATATAGATGGACAAAACCTAAAAAAAGATAAAACTGTTTTCCTTTCAGATAAGCACACACACACTCTTCTACTCCAGAGCACACTTGTGAGAGTAACTGATGTGTTACACTCTGTCATGATTAAGCTCACATGAAACAAAGCACCACAGTCCATGCGCATGTGATGGATGGGTAAAACCAGTACATCCACATTTTGGCTGATATGATATTGTGGTGAATGCAAATCATTTTTCTGCCGAGATCAGATTTTGTCTGTCACGATTATGCAAGAGCCCATGACGTGTTTGGAAGTCAGCAGACCTGAATTCAACCTGTACTCAAGTGTGTACTAGTTTATAGCTGCAGCATTTTTTCTCCTGCATGTTCAGCACATTTTAAACAACTTAGACATTAGTTAATAAGTGCCTAGCATTGTTTTTCCAAACCAGTGCATATGCAGACTTTCAAACCTCTGTTTGGAGACCTGCAATGACCCTGGTTTCTTAGGACTAACTGGTCAGATCAAGTATCACACACACACACACACACACACACACACACAGTCAGAAGAGCTCAGCTTGTTTTTTTCACTCACCCCCCCTCCTTGAATCTCCATACTTCAACAGGTAGCTGCATGACTCTGCAGGTTTTTTTACTTAATGGCTCCACTTAAGTGCAAAAAAGCTGAACTATGCAGCTTAACAGAAAACACTATGCTTTGCTTTGGTTAAAGCTTAAACGACAACTTCATTTTTTTTGTTGCATTGAAATATCTCTTGTTATTACTGCACTCTCAAGGGATTTTCCCTACCACTCCACTTTTTGGCTGTTTTTCTTTCTGTTTGTTTAATTTGGCCTAGAAAAAAAAAAATTATGATGAGTTTTCTTCACATTTCACTTCACTTGATTCTTAGAGGATTTTGCTGCAAAGAACACAGAGACAAAAACAGCCCAGATCCTTAAAGGATTTCACATCCCTCTTGTCAAAAACATACACACCGTAATGTGAATGTCACAGTCGGAGAAAGCCCTCCTGCTCTTTAATCGGTTTCACCATTATTTGACTTTCTTTCTCCCTCTGTGTTTCTCTTAAGTTTTTTTTCAAATCGCTCAGAGTGCATGAAATTCATCACTTATGCTTTCAGCAACAAGGAGGAGCAGATAAGTTATTCAAAAAGGAGTTTAAGTGCCGCAGTAATCAAAGTTTCTCTCAGGGGAAATACATTTTTTTGTCTTGTGTAGGATTCTGTGAAGTTATTAACCCTCTACTGTACCATAAAACCTCTTTTTCAAGGGATAGTATGAGACATTTTCAGGACCAATCAACACCTCTGTGGAGGGTAACATGCAGCAGATTAAGAAATATCATTTATGCAGCACAGTATCATCAGAAAATACACAATTAAAGAACAATTTATGAGTTATGAGCTGACATTTAAGCCCTGCTCCTCTTATGACTTAATATCTGTCTTTCTTTACTATTCCAAATAAGACTGAATGTGTAATCTGTATTTCTGTCCCTACTTTAAGTTCATTTGATGACTCCTACATCATAGTATTTAGTGTAACACAAGTGTTGCCAATATGAACGCTTAAGCATGTTGCTAGCTTTCAAAAACTCCCATGAGGCTTTGACAGCCATTGTGTGGGGAAGACTCATGTAATATGCTGTTGTCGATCTTACAGTATCCTACTTTTAAATTTACTACTCTGCAAGCTTGAGTAAAATTGCAACAATTAAAAATATATAACATTGCCGTGACAGCGAAAGTTTCTTATCTTGGAATATGGACTAGAAACTGGCTTGTTATATTTCAGCTTTTTGCTGTTTATAAAATGTATTCTGTGGTGGAAGCCTGTAGAACAGCGGCTTAAAAAAAGAGGCCGGGATTTTGGCTCACCGAGAGCAGATGGTTTGGATTTACTACATACTGTCTTTCCCAGCAGACAATGCACAACAACAAAATACCTGAGACTTTCTTAGAATAAACAACAAGATCATTTGCAACTGCACCGTGGCCCACTTGTATTTGACAGTCTTACATTTCCCCAGTTAAGCCCTTCATTATGGCCTAAATGCATGACACCATTAGTAGACAAACTTATATTAGGCCAGTAGGTTGAACAGCTGTGATGAGCTGAGCTCCCAATTTTAGCTGCATGTCATATATGTACCCATAGTTTTCTCCTGTGGGCGGCTTTCATGCAGCTCACAAAACTAACAATGAGCATGTATGTGTGTGTGTGTGTGTGTGTTAGACAGACAGCATGGGATGGAGAAACTGTGAGCATAAGCTGCCCTCACTTCCAGATTAGCTGTGTTGTAACAGGGAGTGTGTGCTCACATGTGTGCACACAGCCACCCAGACTCTCAGCTATTATCTGCGTCTCACACATTGTCCCTCTTCCCCGTCATACTAGCCCCAATGTTTGCCTCCCTTGTGGCACTAGCATGCTAGGTTATCCACACCGCTGTACCGCGTAAGGCTGAATGACACGCACGTCGTACATTTTGCATTTAATTGTCATAAAAATGTAAAAATACAAAAGAAGATGATGTGATTTGTGTTATAACACACAAGCATATTCATTTATATATCTGGAGAAAATGATTTGTAGGGCAGAGCATCTCTGTTGCACCACAGTACTTTTATTTATGCAACATGTTGTAACACATTTTATCTGTTTTTTTTCCCCGCAAAAAAAACTGCAGCTCATGGAATTTAGATTCTGCACTTTAAACTGCAATTTTGAATAATATTTTTGATTATTGTTAAGCCCTACCGCACTGTTACGTCACACTCACTGTGCAAACACACACACACAAACTCCCCCAGGTGAGACTCACTCCACTTTTCCTCCCCAGGCATGTGTGGATGCTGATGTAATGGCAGCTGATAGTAAGGCTGGAGATCTTTTGAACACCGTAAAAAAAAAACAAAAAAAAACACAACACTTTGCAGCCGCTGCCCCTCATCTTGCAACTTCTCCCATGGCAACGACCCTAGCATTATCCTGCTTCCATGACAACCCGTAGTGAATCCAGCTTGACCTTCACCAGTGATTCAGTGTCTCTCCATCCACCTCCATTCCTCTCTCTCTCTCTCTCCCTCCCTCCATCTCTGTCTCTTTAGTATTCTCTCTTCAACATTGTAAACTTTTTTTCTGCTTGGTAGCCCACATTGTGTTATTCTGTATTCTCTCTCTCTCTCTCTCTCTCTCTCTCTACCTGTGTGGGTGTATCATTGCTTCTGTTACACAAGCAGTCAATACAGCTTCACAAGCTGATGTCATACTTCAGGGGGGACAGTCTGTTCACACTCACCCAAGTTCTGTGTCCAATGCTTCCTCCTCTGACTCAGTGCTTTAAGCTAGCAGGCATGTGGCTGCTTGTTGCCGTGCTGCAGGTGCAGATCAACCTGAGCTCACCTCCACACAAAGGAACCATTGTTTTGGGACGCAGGCGGGGCTGAACCGAGCCTGGAAACCCTGATACAATAATGACAAGTCTTTTAGGCTTTATTTACCATGTGTGTGGCTGTGTGTCTTTGCGTCAAAGTGTAACCCTCTGTGTGTGTGTGTTCATGAGCCCGTCACTGTGGCTGTGGACTTGTCTGTCATGTTGCTCCTAGCTGGTATGCGGATATCCTTGTCAGGCTGGCGGCTCTTACACTAAGTCTCACAGGTTGTGTCATGCCTGCCGAATAATTTCCGCACGAAACAATAATGTTACACAACACATTCCATTTTTCCACATTATGCCTCTCTTTATTGATTCTTGATTGAATTCGCTGCTGTTTACTGCCCCTGAAGGTTGCAGACCAAATTTTCCGCCACTGTTGTTGTGTGATATGATATCCAAGTTGCCATGGCAACTATTTGCATCCTCAAAGTGTGAATATTTTTTTTTCCCCCTCCCTATGCTTTGGCATCGTACATTGTGCAGTAATGAACTGCAGATGACAAGATGAGATCTGTCGCAGATTCATTCATTCTGTACCTTTATGGCATCTTGCAAACACCCTGTCCTACTGCCAGTTTACTAGACAAGTGTGTGCGTGTGTGTGTGTGTGTGCGTGTGTGTGTGTGTGTGCATATGTGTGTGTGTCTTCAGTACAGTGATGGCTGCTCATTTGTTAATTGATCCAGCTAGTTGAAGCCACCAACAGAATGACAGGGTTTCTAAGTCTTGAACGGCTGTGATCGGGGATGAGTATCTGTAAGCTGCTTAGCAGGCCTGCTGGGAAATGACAGGATGCCTTGGCCTGCTTCTCTGCTTCTGTGCTGCACAAGATCAGCATGCAGGTTGCACTGTGGGCCTGGAAGTCTTGGGTGTAAAGGAGTTGTAGTTGCAAGGGCTGCACTGAATTTAGCATTTAATACTAAACATCATGCCTGTTTGCTTTTGCAAGTTTCTGCTGATTAGCAGATCAACAAGAAGATGGTTTAAATAAAATTGTACTAATTAACAGGCCATGATTTCAATCACTGCTTAAAGTTAAAGCTCCCTGATTAAGCACCGTGTTGAGCTCATGTTGCTCTTCAGAAACCCACCATTTACTGTTTGACTTCATTAAATGTTATCTCTGAATCCTCTTTTTTAGATAGATAGGTACTTTATTTAACCCCAAAGGGAAATTATCATTCATTAGCAGTTATAAACACTACAGATCCCCTCCAGACATGTTCAAAAAAATCATCTTTGAATATTTACTAGTGTCCGATGTAGTTTTTCCAACAAAAAGGTAAAATTAGAGCATTAAAAAGCATATAATTGCATATATCCCTTTACTGGCACCATGGTAAAATTCAATATTTTTGGAATATGTAAATATTTGACTTCAGGACATAGGGTGTGTACTATTTCACTGGTTATGCTCAGTGTTTGCACTGCAGGCATCAACTTTCTATCTCATGCATGAGTAACTTCAATATTGGACCATGATTGGCTCCCAAACTGTTTGTAATGTCACTAATCATGCTCGTAGGCCCACCGCTTGTAATATGATTTTCCGTTGGTACCAGACCTTCAGCAGCTAAAAGTGAAAACACCCTTCTAGCATCAACCTTTGCACAGTGAAGCTCAAAATTTTTACTGAAGGAGCAAGAAGAAAAACAAACACATTTTTGAGTGGACTTTAACAAATGATTTCCAAAAAAATAGAGTGTAGTTGTGAGCAGACAAATGTTTTTTTAATGTATACAGTAAATGAAGGCTGATGCATAAACAGATAATGACACAATAATCAAAACACCACAGTGATGTCAAATATATCCTCTTAGGAGAAATTATAGAAGACTTGTTGACAAATGTTTAACAGCTACATTTAATAAATGTATGTATAGCACTTTGAAATGCTGCAGAAAATGAGTTACAGTGTGACTGCCTTCACTGCTGTACATGCTGCTAATACATGTTTTGCAGAAATGTTAATTGCATATTGCGTTTATTTATTTTGATCATTTATGGAACAGTTGATGCCAACTTTGTCTCTTCAGTGTTGTCTGTCTATAGCACTTTGTATTGTATGTGCTGTCTGTTGGGACTGAGAACACTCCAAAGCCCTTTGGTGGAGATGAAAGTTTATACAGAAACCACTTCAGTCAAGGAGGCATGTTGAGGTTGAAACAAGCCAGTTAGCTTACAAGAGATTATTTAGACTGTATGTGAATGTGTATATGTAAGTCTATTCAGCCATACATGTCTAATGTTTTCGCTACACAGTATTAAAGTCTGCAGTGACATCTTTTCAGATAAAATTTTACCACAATAAAAGCCAGTGTTGGACAGTGATCTACATCTTTTAATCATGCTTGTTATTGGCCAAAATTGGATAGATGTTTTTAAACATTATTAAAGAATAATTGCTTTGCTTAAAAAATCCATTTCAATTTACCGAAATGCAAAAAAAACAAACAAAAAAGAGCCATAACAGTATTTATTAACATATTCAGTAGTTGCCTCTTATTAAATCTCAGTACTCACTAAAGTAGGCTCACTATAATCAATGTACAATGATTAAAATTGAATGGCAGCAGTTATTATCTCCTGATAACTGAATGCATTCAATATTAAGTTATTATTTATATGAGCTTGTTTCATGTTTTTTTAGTAGTCAACAAGTTAAATAAGCCACATATTATCAGACAGTTTTCTCCACTAAGGGGCTTTGGACTTCAAAGGAAATATGTGTCTCATTTTTTCTGTACATGCAGATCTCACGCTGTCTTCCCACCAGGTCTCTGTATGTATGTATATGTGTCCTGTAGCTTATTCTTTGTGTTCCTTTTCTCAACAACGCACTGCATATTCAGAAGAGGCAGCCTGTAGGTATATTAAAAAAAAACAACAACCACACACTCTCACTAGATGCATGAAACTCCTGATCTCGTCCCTTTTTTTGGTTGTTTCCTTCATATGTGGAGACTTTAACCTTTCTTTGAGGTCCCTTTTTGTTGTTGTTGTTTCAGAAACCACATTGCCCGATGATGTTAAGATTAATCAAAGAAAGAAAGGCAATATGTTTGATCTCCACTTGACATCAGTATTTACGAGCTTGAAGAACCAGAATTTTATTTTAAGCATTTTGTCTCCCCAATTTTTCATCCTTGTCGTCACTTGTCATCGCACAGTTTTCTCTATTTTCTGTTTTGTACCGAAAAACAGCCTTTCATCATGTCATTCCTTGTCCCACTAACACATCACTTGTCCTGTGTGTCTGAGTGTCTTGTGTTTACTGCATGAGCTTTGCACGTTGGGGTCTCTCTGTTTCTATCTCTTGCTTTTCTTGTTTCTTTCTGTTATCTGTCTAGTTTTCTACCTTTTTCCTCCCTGTTTTGCCACTGTAGTAACTCTTTTGCTGTTGAGGGTTTGTTAAGGGTTTTTCATGTGTTTTCTCCTTGTCTCCCTCTTTCTCTCTGTGCAGGGGATGTGCTGTTCCAGATGGCTGAGGTCCACAGACAGATCCAAGTGCAGCTAGAAGAGATGGTTGGTACTCTAAACTCAAAAGAAAGGGTTTTTTTGGCTGTGTGGTTTGACGCCACCGCACTCTTTGTAAAACTCTTGCAAAGGTCTAGTAAAGTAATATTCAACCAAACTTTCAACAGGATAAGAAGTTGTTACAGCAAGAAAACATTGCAGTGTGACGAGGTGGTTCTGCTCCATGATCCTCCACAACAAATTTGCCCGAGCATGACACACATTTGTCCCTGTGGGCAGTGCGAGGAAAACATGATAATTAAATTAACGTGAGCTCGTTCTGAATGAGCAGACCCGCTGAGTTCATATAAATTTAAACTGCTAATGCAGGAGGTAGCTGGGGAAGGCGAGTGAGTTAAATGAGCAGTAGAGCATTCTGAGTAATATGTGCTGGTGTTACAAGCAATTTACAGTCAATATAAAGTAAATTAGTGTGGGACCGGTGTAGAGAAAGCTCTGGGCATAGGTGCTCATCACCTGGATGCTCTGGAGCTTAAGCACCTCTGAGTTCAGTTAGGCACTCATGAGCCAGCTGTCTTTCAAGGAAAAGGTTCATATTTTTATGTCTATATGTCACTTCACCTACACTTACACATGTTTTCTGTGTTTTCACTCAGAAATAACAAAAATCTGGAATAAGATACAACACATGATATATTTCAAAGAGTTCTATGAGCTGAGAATATTCTCCCAAACAGTGAAAAAAAAAGATTTAAATCTAAAATAAGGAAACAATGAGAAAAGTGTGTTTATTTGTTTGAGATAATTGATGAATAAGTAGAAAAGCACTGTCCTACAACTTCATCCAGCCGGTCAGTTTGCAATGTAGTGACTAAATATTGTGTCAGATAGCACTGAATATGTGACCGTGACAGTGATTTGCAAGCTGAGACAGGCTTCACAGACCAGGACTGTGTTGGTGAAACAGTTTTTCAGTAACTGAGGAAACAAGGACAACACATATAATTTAATAACTATCGACTCTATTGCGTACAGCTAGATGCTGAAGCTTCTGTATCTGCATGCAGCACACGTCAATGATTTTGTCAGTGAAAAAACACTCATCAGCATTTTGTTTAACTGTTTTCGTGCTTTTTCTCCAGTTGAAATCCTTCCACAATGAGCTGCTGTCCGAGCTGGAGAAGAAGGTGGAGCTGGATGCTCGTTATCTGACTGTGAGTATCTGATTGGTCCAAAAAAAAAGTGCACATTTCAGCTTGTTTTTTTTTTTTTTTTGTGCTGCTTTTATGTTACATCAGATCTGTGATGGCCTGATTTAACTGATGCAATAACAGAGATGGAGGTGAAGTTGTGTTTTAAACATCTGGATCAAAGTCTGTATCCCAGACAATTAGAGGACGTGTTTGTGAAAAGAGATGCTTTGAAATAACATTTCGTGTCTACTCATCCATCAAGGGCAGACTAATTATTATAAACCCCCTCCTGGAGTGTGTGTGTGTGAGTTTATGGGTGTGCATGAGTGTGTGTGTGTAAGCACTGTGGAGCTGGTCTACATGTGATATCTTTAGAATGAGTGGGTTGCAGCCTGAGTGTAGAGCAGCACTGCTGTGCGTTGTTTTGGGGGATGGGATAGTGTTGCCGTTATTGTATTGTATTGTTGGAAGGACCACGTTACGAGCTCACAGCCACTCACTCACTCACTTACACACACACGCGCTTCAAAATTAAATAGGAAAAAATGGTTCATCTGTGAGTCATTTTGGCTCCCATCCTGTTAACAGGGAGACTTTATCTGTAAAATCAAATGTCGTCGTGTTGGGTTTAGATTAACACATGTTTGGATTTAATCTACGGTAATCTTTGACTCTATAAACATCTGCAGCATGTGTGTTTGCTGCCCGATTTGATATGAAAACCAGTATTAAAATGTTTCATTTTTTTTTTACGATAGTTGTGATACACCAACCGATTCAGACATTTCTACCCTGGTGTATCCCTGAGGTTTAAACATTCATTACTTTTAATGGATTTCCCACAGATCTGCCGCAGTGATAATAGCAGTCATTTTGCTTCAGACTTTGTGAATTAATCATCCGAAATTTTGACTGAGTTCAAAAAGACTCAAAGCAAAGCTTGCTGTTTTCCAAGACTGAAGTGTGTGTGTGTGTGTGTGTTTGCTGCTCCCCATGGCACATCTCTCTCTCTTCTCCCTGTCTTTCTGTCTCTTGTCTCACTAAAAAGGGTTTTAAAACAGTCATTACATTCAGGTCATAATTTGGGCATAAACGTAAAATCCACATGTTCATGCTCCTTTATCTCCTTTCCCTCTTCTATCTGTATGCTAATGTGTGCAGGGACGCCATTGCTACTTTCAGGGATTTGCACCACCCAAAATGATTGGTGGTGAAATTTAAACCAGCCAGAGCATTTTCCCAGAGAGACAATATGTGCAGCCAGCGCTGTGTGAGGGCTAGCTTGCAGCATAGTAGCTTGCAAGTCTTGTTTTTATCCTAGCTGACTGCTGGAAATGCCTTTTACTACTTTGTCCTCGGTGGAAACAAGAGTCCTAACTAAATCAGTTGTTGTTCACCTTTGACCCTGCCAGTCATGTTAGAGGAGTGTAATGTTGCTAGCTTAGCCACTTTTTCCCTTGATTAGCATTTTTTCAGAACCTCATGGTGACACTATTTTCAGAAATGCGACCAATAAAAAAATAATGACTTATTCAAACCATCAGGGACCAACCAACTCAGCCAATTAGGTTTATGTAAATATGATGACATCGACATCATGCTAATTATTGTGTGGCAACCTTTTGGGACTTTTAAATCCAGTGCTAGCTACTCTGAAAAAGAGTTGGCAATACTGGAGAGGTTAGGCTTAGTCAGTCACTCAGTCATCAGTCAGCAACAGTGATATAGTTCCTCATTCCTGTGCAGATCAGTCAATGGAATTAATAAAAAAGCTGGTAATAACCTCAACAACAAGAGGTCCTTGAGCATAGAAAAGAAATAATAGGCCAGTGGGTCCAGTGTATGGAAGATCAGCTGCAGACAGATACACACAAACACATGCACACACACATTATCAAATGACCAAACACATGATCCCCTCCAGGCTTATTGCCTGGCGGAGATAATTATCTATCTGCAGTAGTAGTCAATGTTGTAGACTTGCAAAGTCAAAGGGCTTTTGCTTCGTTAATTAGGAGGAAAATTCCAGCTCATTGAGGTGGATGCTTGGATTATTATCCTGTTCACTTAATTTGACCTTGAAAACTGAAAACAAATGTTTCAGAATACCTAATTATGTTCTTCCCTAACCAGCATAACACTGTATGATCTGTGTTTGGGGATTTTTCACTGCGGTTTTCAGGGGCATTAAATCGTAGATATGAATAGCAGAAGAACCCATCTTGGTTGAATTGCTTTACTTCTTTGGAGGAAATGAAAGCATGAGTCATTTGTTGTTGTTTGGCTGAGACAACACCAGTGCAAAGGCATGTTTTGGTCCATTTTACAAGGAGACCTGTCAAACATATCTATAATTCAGAGAAGCTCCTATCTTGGAAATTTAATCTACTGTAGATTAAATGAAAAAAAAAAAAATCCCAAATAAAGTTGTTTAGATGTTTCCAGTCAAGCTCAGACCTACAGATCTAATACAGCCCATCTCTGTTATGAAATCCAAACACTGCATGTGTCATGCTGCTGCTTTCTCACTGAAAACAACAACAACAACTCCTTTCCAGCTACTTTCCCAGCTACATCTAAATGAAACCAACAGAGGGACACCAGCATTCGGCATGTAACTGTGGGCGTTGTACCCTCATACATGAGCTCTCCTCTGCCAATTTTGCCTCGTAGAGAAACCACATGAGCTTTGTCACACCAGACACAGTTCCTATAGCAACAGAGCGGGCAAAACGCGGAAACAAAGTTGTTGTTTTCAATAATGATATTTAAAACTATGCTAATCAAATGAAATAAATAAATGGATCAATAATCTCTGGCTTTTAAAGGGATTAGGCTGATTGCTTTGTATATTCTACAGATCACACAGTAGCTTTGACTTTTTGCAGGCTGCCAATGATGTTTGTCATTTTCACCACACACAGTGGATGCTGTTGTGTTGTCGCACAAGTCGAACCAGACAGTTAAATAATGAGCAAACATCAGAGAGAATCATGTGAATCATTTCTTTTGATTGAAAATATTGCTTTTAGATCGGCAAGGACTTTGAAAACAGTCCAAACAAACTTGTCTCTGCAGTGTCACACAGAAACAATGTAACCGCAACAATAAATGAAGGTGAAATTACATAATAAGCGAGTTTCAAGGCTCTGCAAGATGATTTTCCTACTGCAGTGAAATGAGTTGAATCCAGAGGCTGTTTGTAAGGTAGGAATTAGACTAAAAAAAACTCCCAGAAACAGGTAGCAGTGTTGGACATACTTGCTCATCTACGCCCCATTCTCTTTCACGCAGGCTTTTTAATTTGTGGTCCTAATTTAGTGCTTGTGCTCTGCCTGTTGCCCCACGTAGGCTGCCCTGAAGAAATACCAGATGGAGCACAAGAGCAAAGGGGAGAGTCTGGAGAAGTGCCAGGCTGAACTGAAGAAGCTTCGCAGGAAGAGCCAGGGCAGCAAGAACCCCTCCAAGTATGGAGAGAAGGAGATGCAGGTGAGCCTTTCTCCGGGTTTTATCACACAAAGCCTCATTCTACATTAGTTCTTAGAATTTGAATGCAAATTCCCTCATATAACCTCCAAATTCAACTTCCACAGTGAATGGCCAGTGTCAAATAAGAAAAGACAGACAAAGCCCAGAATTGCCGAAAACAAAATACAGAAAATCAACATATAAACTCTCCTAAGTTGGTTCATAGCACTGTTTTAGTTAGTTTTAGCAGACTGTGCATGCATGTGGGTGACTTTTGGATTGGAACTTCGGGAGTCTTGGTGCACAATAATTACTTTATTTTTTCATAAAGTAAAGCAAAAAAACAGCAAGGATGGGGGTGGAGGCTGTGGCGACGTGATGCCCTGAGTGGGAAGGCAAATAGTGGAGGTTCGATTATGAATTGTGTGCCCTCGCCAATCGTTAGTACATCTACACAGCAGGAGCAAAGACACACACGTGGAAAAGAAAATAAGTCATCAGCGCCGTTGGAAGATATCACACATTTACTGCAGCGAGTGTGTTTCGGCACATGGCTTTTGATCAGGGTTTTACCAGGATGAGTAGTAGCTTATATGCACAGCAGAAAATAGCTGACTCAACTTCTCAAAGAGGAGTTGACAAGATGGCAACTTTTCTGAAGATGAAATACATCAAACATGGACATTTCAAAATAAAAGCTCACAGTAGAATTCTGCTGTTTACTATAAATTGTTACATTTTAGACCACAAGTAGTAATCCTTATGAGTAGACAAATGTTGTTTGGTGTTATTATTTATTTTACGGCATCCTGCTTTAACTTAGATTTTAAGTTTCTATGTTTTGCTTTAGATTTTTGCAGTTTTAATTAGAAATGTCAGTTTCTAAGGCTTGAAGTTGACATTTTGTATTGTGTAAACATAATAGATTTTATATTATCCTGTTGGAATTTCCTGTACAAATAGACATATTTTTGGTCATATACATATATGTCTCTTTTCAGAGGAAACCATGAAATGTTTTGTTTTAGTAAAGGTTGTTTGGTGACACGACAGACACAGGGCTTATGTATGTAACTGCAACATATGGAAACAAAGGAATATGGTTGTCATATCTTTTTGTATCTGTTCATTTACATCAACAGTGACATTTACAATATGTTCTAATGATTGTACGTCAGACCTAAGCAGCCATGTGATTCACTGAGGGAACAAAGAAAAGTTTGCTTTAGGTGTCATCATTCATGTGGCCTCGGGGCTTCTTAACGGGCTTAAAGTTACCAAGACTAGTTGAGTAAAACGCTGAAAATAACAAGTGAGCCAAAAGAGTTGTTTCAGTAGAATTTCAACGATAATAACAAGCTTAACACAACAAAAAACGGCTTAGTGGCAAAATGGCAAGAAACCCTCATCCTGGGATTCATATGCAGCTCCATTAACAACCATATCAAGATCAGGTGTGGGTAATCCAGGAACTGAGAGGAGCATGGCAGACCTGAAACAGAGACAGACTGCTCTCTTCCAAAAAGAGGTCAGAGGAAAGTCAGTGGGTGTTACAATTGGCCTAACTTAATTAGTATTTTTTTCACTTTTAGTTTTCCTTACCTCGACAGCTTCTCTGCAGGGGAAGTCACATGCAAAGACACACTGCTCTCCATGTTTAAGTCCTTAACGTCTTCACACTGCGGTGTTGTTCACAAGTTATTTATTGTTTTAGTCCTGTGGCCAGTGGTGCTGTCAAACTGAGAAAAAAAAATGACACAGCAGAAAATGTCTTTCCCTTCACAAGGATTTCACTGGAAGCTGGAAGTGAGACCGCCTGGAGGGTTGGAAAGAGAAATCTCAGACTAACAGGTCAAGACTTGCAGGGTAATTGCAGAGCTCCTGTTGGTTTTTGCTGTGAAGTGTGACCGGCCATGACCGAATCAGATGGATGGCTGGACCAGAAACATGATTGTGCCAACATTTATGGACACAATGTTTTTGCAGAGTTTATTGTTTATGAAAAATTTGTTATTTGCTGCCCAGACTGTAGAGGAAAGTACCTCCTGTAGCTAACCATTACCGAGTTTGTACAGTAGCACACATACACACACGTCTGCCCTTTCCTGTCTGGGAAGGTATGGCAGCACTGGATTGATTTGACTGCTGTGTCACATTGAGTTTGTTCCACTGTGTCAGGGATGCCATGAGAGGGAGTAGATTGAGTGTCATTTTAGCTGGCAGTGTGTGCAGCAGTCCGGTTTTTCCATGGAGTAGGCCTTGGGATTTCGAGGGTTGTTTGAGTACACAAAGCCAGTAAATCTCCGTCAAGAATGGCAAGTTGGTTCCTGTCTGACTGCCTCTCGTGGTGGATCATGAGGTCTCTGAAGGGTCTCTAGTAAGACATGAAGTATGAAGTAATGAACAAAATAAGGATTGCAGGAATCTTTGTCAATCAGTTTGGACAAAAAAGTAAAAAAAAAAAAAACAACAATAGACATTAGTAACAATTATGATTATACAATTAGATCAAATCTAAAAAAATACAAGTCTATCCATAAGGACCCATAGAAGTTATTACTCCCCATATAAAAATGCTGAGCTAACTTACTAACAGTTTTGTAGTTTTAGAGTGTTAAAGACATCTTACAAAGTTAGACATATCTATACTCTTTGTTACAGAGCTGTATCAGTGCTAAAGTTTGACTGAACTCAATGTTATTCTGCTCTAGCTCTTTGTATTCATTAACCAATCACAGTCACCTTTGCAGGTGCTAAGTCAAGATGCAGAGATTGTGCCCCTGTAAAATGTCATGAGAAGCTTTTTTGCATGTGTGGGGGGAATCCTTGGCATTTAAGTGGCTACATCAACCCCAGAAAGGCTAACAGCTTCTAGCTTGTTTAAGTTAATACAGTTAGCGAACAAATTAGTGTCAAAGTAATTTGTTATCTTATCATCTGCTAACTCAGAGGTGGTTGGTGTTTCAAGTAGCTGTTGGAGTTTTTCAAAATGTTAACACTCAGATAGTGGAAGGTTCGGACAATACTGACTGAAATAGTTGGCTAATGGAAGGATTGTGCCAACAGGATACTTCCTGTGAGTCAGACCACTGAAAACTATCTGTAATGCTAAATTTAAGTTAGTCTTATGGGCTTACAAAGCCTTCAGGGGCATTTAAAATAAAACATTTCAACAAAACAAGAGAGCTCAGCTGATGCAAAATATCTTGTGTGAGTTGTTAAAATCTCATCCCACTGGTGGTTTATGAGGAAAGTCCACAAAGGAAGAATTTGTATTATTGGTATTTCTTTGCAATATAGCCAATGAGGTCTGATATTTGATTTGTCCTATTTAAAAGTTTGGCTGGACGATGACAACAGACAAAAAGTTAGGGGTACTACTATTGGAAACACTATCTTTCTCTGGGTACAAGCAGATGTGACATTAGATAAGCCACTAGCGTAGCACCAAAGCCCAACAATTTTAGCCTGGTGCGTATTGGACATGGAGAGTAGTATCAGTACCCCGCGCTCTTACTGAGTCTGTATGACTGATCAATTGGGCCCATCTGTACAGAGGAGCGAGCTCATCAGGGTGAGGACTCAGAATGTACAGTCTGTTAGCAAGGAAAAGGAAAAAATCAATCTCCCTTTCTCATTTTTCAGCCCGCTCACTTTCACTGATCATATCGCGGCTGTGGGCGTGTGAGAGAAAAGTCAACTCGTTTGAGCCGGAGTCCCCCCCGAGGAGGACGACACACAGAGAGGGAGAAAGCCCTACACTCCCTCGAGACCTGCGCTTTTACAATGACAGCCATCCACCTAGAAAGGCTTTGATGGTGGCCGGCTGAGGACGAGTCATTCCGAGAGTGTTTAGTTCAATTTGTGCAGACGGAGACGGAGGCTCTTTCAGGCAATAATAGGCTGTTGAGAAAGTACAAGTAAAAAGTTGCTAATGCGAGCTCAACATTTCCTCCCCCTCGTCCTCCTCCACCACATCTGTGTTATCTTAGCAGAGAACTTTTTTTTATCTCCTCTCTTTTCATTAAAAAAGTAAAGTATGTCTGAGCACAGTCTGGCAGCGGACGCAGATGGCGGCCACATTTCATTGATCGCTGTCTCCTTTCGCTCTCTCTCTCTCTGTTACACACAATCTTTTCTGTTGTCTCTCTCACTTCTCAGTCTGTCTCTTTGTCTGTCTGTCCGTCTGTCCTCCCCTCCCTGTTCTCCTCCCTGCCCTCAGTAACTCTCTCTGTGCCATCTCATCAATGGGTGAAGCCTCTGCCGAAATGATAATCAGCTCATTAAGTAGTCCAGTGGAGAGGACCAAGGTGCCGTAGAAAGGGGGCGCTTCATCTAGATAAACCCCTTTTTGCTTCTGCACAGGCCGTTAATAACAGGAGCGCAGACGGAGACAGTGAGACAGAGTTCAGGATTCAGAATTAATATCTCAAGATGTTGGATGAGCTCAGGGTTCCTTCTTTGGTGTCATCAAATTGAAAAATAATTCCAGACTGGAATCACTTTTTTTTGTTGTTTTTTTCTGTAAAGATGCAGAATTAAATGGGTTGTTGACATGCGGTAGATAAGCACTGACCAAAAAAAAAAAACAAAAAACACATGCAGTCGATTCATGCAGGTATTGAAGGTGTGTGGGTGCTTACTGTTGTGCCCTAGAGCGTTACAATTCAATTCTTTTGGTTGGAAAGAGTGCTGATGATGAAGGAGCAGAGTAGCAGACCTAAGCAGCTCTTAACTGTGAAAGAAAAAAAGGGGTTTTCAAATCCCCTAAGCAATGAAAAGGAGTATAAACAGGTTTGTTTGTCGTGAATCCTACTGTACGCCTCCTTTTTTGCAAGAGTCTGAATGCCTCCCTCCTTGTCGCAGGAAACTATTAGTGTTCAGTGCAGCAGAATGCATAGTTGATTTTTTCAGATCAGCTAGTGTGTTAGGATTTTGTCCTGAATATGTCAGTGTAAAAGGGACACGTAGATCTGTAAAGTCTGAATGTAAGAGCTGCATCGACGTGCAGCAGGTTTCATTTATTTTCTTAAACTTCTCAGAACGAGTCAGTCCAGCTGTGATGTAACCTGAGGTCGCTCGGATATGAAAGCGGCTTGTGTCTGCTAGTCGCACTCATTGTCTTGGGTTACTTTTGAGACCTTTTAACCGCTTAGAGAGCGAGGCCATGCGGATTTGACAGGAGGAGAGGGCTCTGTACCTTGCTGAGGCCATGCTTGGCCTTTTAACTGAGAGCTGTGTGTGTGTGTCAAGATTTAAAACTAACAATTTCAGAGCACTTAGTCGGAGCTTAAAGTGCAAGGAAAGATCAGAATAAGGTCAGGCTCCTGCTTGATTTGACAGCTTTGCTCTCTCCCTGTGGATTTGTGTAATAGTGCTGGTGGATTTCTTTCAATGCTAATACAAAAAGGCCACTCCTCAGAATGTTTGTGTTCGGTGTCATTTAGCCACCTAAAATATCCCTCCACATTTTAATTGCCAGTGCACTAACCATGTGGCTGTTGGCAGTAGGGGAGTGGTGTGCTCTGGTGGTTACTAAATGAAATACATCTGCACTGTGTGGTGGCACCACAGGAACTTGCGTTTTGGCTGCAGGGAGGAGCTCCAACTTAACAAACTTCATTAGTCTTTTTCATCAGTCCTTGTGGAATTTAGAGTGAAACTTTCTAAAATGGGCCTCTAATGCTGTGAGAGCACTGAGCTCCAGGAAATATTAATGACACGGCAGCACCAACAACAACATGGTCAATGATAATTTTGTCTTTCCTGCGGCTTGGACTGAAAAATGACAAAAGTAACAGAATTAGCCGCAAACTTGATGCAGTGCCTGTCTTTGCTCATTTCAAACTCAGACAGGTATTTAAGGCATGTGTCAACATTAAAGGTGGATGTTTTTATCCTTGTAAGCATTCAGAATAAAACATATTTGGTGGTAAGCCATGAAAAGCCAGCTTTACTCTCATATGTTTGAATCCACTTATATAAGAAACACAAGCCACAACAAACTTCAAACCAGCCAATACCCCAAAGAAAAAGTTCAGTCTAGGTCAAATCACTGCAAGTAAATATAACACTCTCTTTTAGGTCAGTATTTATGGGCAGATGTGACGGGATTATAGCCACGAAGCTTCCCACACTCAACCTACTTTGAGAGGACAGTAGCTAAAACTTTCAGCTGGCGTCATGTGAACTCTGCTGTTCGTAAAGCACAGCGCCTGACATGTGTTCAGTGTTTACGCAGTGCTCATGCTCACAAACAATACTTAAATGCCACCTCCTAATAAGACTCCCTGGATTTGTCACTGACCATGTAGTGTGTGTGTGTGTGTGTGTGTCGTCAGTGATCTCTGTGAGACATTTCCCATTTTTAGAGCGCTCTCGCCCAGGCAAACTGACAGCATTGGATCTCCCCCCCCCCATTTTTTACTCCATGTTACTCACTTTTACAGCACACACACATTAACACACCTGTATTGTTATTGTCTGTTGTATAAAATGGATTAGCGGGACTTTGTGAGCGATTCCTCCTCCACACTTGGGGATCTAATAATTACCTTGCCTCAGTAGCACTCGGCAGGGAAAATCGGACCAAAGAAAGTTACTGAGTAAGGCTGTTTTCCTTGCATAACTATTATCGCCATGGTGCACTTAACTCCTAATTGCTCCAGTGGAGCTGTGCAGTGATTGGCAGTACAAAACTATGCTATACTGAGCAGTTCCAAAGTGTGAATGTATGTAATTGTGTGAATGTAAAGAAAGTGCTATTTAAAGAAAAAAGACCTGCGATGCTAGCTAGCTGCTTGGTCACCTTCCTCGCCAAACCCTCTGTCCGTGGACCTTAACTATAAAATTAGAGAGGAGATTAAGCTTTGAGGGACCTGCAGTGCACCAGTAACCTACAGTTCTTCCTCCCTGTTCCACCTGAAAAATCAATGCACAGATTGCTGGAAAACAGCTTTGTTCCAGCTACAGTCACACTGATGAACAAGCTATGAGGAAAAGTTGCACAATTTGCACAAAACTTTTCTAGAGTCTCTATTTGTGTTTTTATTGCTTGTTAATCTATTTTTTGTCTTTTGGAATGCTGAGTATTAGAGTTTATTATTGGTATTTATTGGGCATTTTAGCATCTTGATTAGCACCGGAGCACTTTTAATCGTTTTATTGTTTACTTTTACTTGTTTTATTTATTGTTTTATTTTATGTTGTCTGTGTTTGAAGCTGCCTGCCAGGGATGCATTAGACATTTAACTGCACAATAATTTTACCTACTGGTACAGTCAAGTAACCTGAACCTGATGTTTTATTATTTAAAAAAAAAAAACTAAGAGGCCTCAGATGAAGTCGACACAATGTCTAACTAAAATGTCCAAGTCGAACTAAAATGTCCAAGCTCATAAAATATGTCCTTGTCTTATTATGTGTTTCCCATCAGTTTGTGGAGACCATCAGCAGTAAGCAAACTGAGCTGGACACCTTCATCGCAGAGGGATACAAGACAGCCTTGTCTGAGGAGCGTCGCAGGTACTGCTTCCTGGTGGACCGCCAGTGTGCCGTGGCCAAGAACAGCAGCGCCTACCACGGCAAGGTACGTTCAAGACAATCACATTTTTTTTTTTTACTCTCAAGAAGGGATTAGGTGAAAGATGAAGGCCACAGAGTTACAATGGGAAAGAATATATGATGCAGTCAAACACCTCTGACTGGTGTTGCAGGGGAGAAACTCACAAGTTGTCATGTTGGAGGACCCAGCAGTGGCTTCGCCACAGTTCAGGTCATTTGAGGAAATTTTCTTGCTTCAGAACATCACAGTTGTAGTCAGAATTAACAGCCTGATCATGAGGGAGGAGATTCATGGTGCAGAAGCTCAAATATGTCAAAGAAAACCACCAGCATGCTTTTGGTTGTGCTCCTGACGTGACACACCCTCTTTGGTTTTGGAGACCACAGGCTTTTCCACTGTGAAGACTGCTGTTTGGTGTCTTGGTTGTAGTCATAGAAACAACTCACATCACTGGTAATTATTCGTCAGTATGAAGTTTGGGTTATGGTTAAACTTGGTTGCAGGAATTGATGGTTAACATTTAACACTGCAACTTCACACCTCCAAAATACTTGTTTTCATATCTTAAATATTATTTATTCAAGAGTAAATAAGCAAAAATCTGTCTAATGTTCAGAAAATAGTGTTTTTGGCTCTGAAGCTCTGCTTCGTTGGGACTGCGTGGGTGTGGTTTGAATTAATTCGATTGACAATGATGGCAAAACAAGCAACGGACACCCACGGCTGTCATCTAATTTTGATTCAAATGTTGCTCAGCTGCGATTGGTGCGCAGAATGGCATTACATCATGTTTTTTTTTCCCAATTGAGCCTCATTGACAAAAGAACGGAGAAATCTCTCTTTCAAAATGATTAAACCAGTTCAAACCCTGGCAGAACATTGCATGTTGATCACTCAGAGCGACAAGCTGATTGAAAATATTGGCTTTCAGTAAAGAATAGGCACAAATATGAGTTTATAGTCAAAATGAGTGTTTCCTTGAATCATTTGTTAGGTTATTAATTATTTGTATGCAGTGGCACCTCAGTAACTAATGGAGCTCAGCCTGTTTTCAGTTCTTTTGATCTTTCAGTTAATCAGAAATGCCTTTTCTGTCTATTATGTTGAAAAACGGGTGCAGAGCTCATTAGATCAATTCATGAACTTATTTCTTTGTGCTTTGTGTTGACTCTAAGCTGTCATGTCTGTTTTATTTGAAACTCACCTGCTGTACACCATTGTTTCCGAGAAAAGAGCATACAAGGAGATGTATAATTCAAAGTCACATTAGCTTTGACCGCTCATTGGGGCCCTTTTCATTTTAAAAATTCATTAAGACTGTAGACAATGCCCAGCTGACAGGCATATCTGAAGCTGTAATCCATCATTGCACCTTCGAGCGTCTGGCCACTTTTTTATGTCGAGAACGGCTTCGCTTGTTCACCACATAAAAAAGGTTTTAATGGGGAAAGAAAATGCTGGATGTACGGAAAGATGGATTGAAATCAAAGCCCAGTAACAGGAGTCGCAGACTGTTTCTCACCCATATTGTTTACAACAGGAAACTGGGGAATTTTATAACAGCTGCGTGTTATTTTACACATTGCTGTTGACATTTGAAGCGAAAAACGCATTGATCCCTAACAGATTCCCCCTATATAACACCATCAAAGTAAATGGAGCATCATTAACCAGACTTTTAGTCATTTTTCTGCTTGATTTTTTTGTGTGTTTAAGCTGCAAACATATGTCTATCCATTAGAATCTGATATTCTAATAGAGTATATCAGTCTCTTGGGATTACTGGTGGGTGTGAGCTGCCAGCCTTAAGATGTGACTGGAGGAGGTGTACATGTATGTGTGTGTGTGTGTGTATGGACTGTGCTGCCGCTTCTTTTTTTCAAACATGGAGTCTAGTCATTAATCAGGATGGGGGTGTGCGTGGGAAGAGTTCACCTTCAGCTAACTGAAGAACCCTCTCCCAGAGGGTTTCAGTGTGCGTTTGTCTGTGTGCAAAATCTATGGGTGTTTGTGAGTGAGAGCGAGAAAAAAAGGTACAATTTAGCACGCACAAAGGAACAAATCTATCTGTGTTTTGCATGCGTGTGCCTGCGTGTATACTGTACAGTCATACGCAAATGTGTGCATTCCTGGCTGTTTGTTGAACCCTGTTTCTGTGGTTGTAGAATGAACAGCCGTGTCCACAGGCTGTGAGATGCTGAAGTGGGCAGCTTGGTTGTACGTTAGTCTGTCCCGCATCCTCACCCACGCAGCACATTATCATAGCTGTGCAAAGGGCAGTGGTCAAGGATACAGAGTGAGGAAAAACCTCCAAGAACTCAGTGTATTTTTTTTAGAAAAATGGAAAGAAATTGAAAGTTTAGCAGAATAAAATGCTTAACTGAGCTTTTTTTTTTCTTTCTTTCACACTGCAGCTACTGCACACTGATATCTCTCTCCTCCTATCTTTTCTTACTCCCTCCAGGGTAAAGACCTCCTGACCCAGAAGATCCCAGTGTGGCAACAGGCTTGCTCAGACCCCAACAAGCTGCCAGAGAGGGCCATGCTCCTGGCCCACCAGATGGGCTCTGCTGCCCTCGGGGGAACGAGCCCCCTGCATTCCTCCAAATCCAACCTGGTGATCTCAGACCCCATCCCCGGGGCACAGCCTCTTCCTGTGCCTCCAGAGCTGGCTGTCTTCATGGGCAGTGGCCTGGGACACCCAGCAGTGAGTTCAGAAAATTATCACTATTTGTTTACTTGTTTGCTTGTTTGTTTGTAATAGTGTTGTCACGATACCAACATTTTGGTATCGATACCGGTACCACCATGTATTTCGATACTTTGATCAATCAATCAATCCTTTATTTAACCAGGTAAAAAAACTCATTGAGATTCAAAACCTCTTTTACAAGAGTGACCTGGCCAAGACGGCAGCACAGAAACAGAAAATAAA
>JAPZDY010000009.1:9313251-9339482 GCA_029783645.1 Ctenochaetus hawaiiensis
GCATTGAACAAATAAGTTATTGTCATATACTGTATGTTAAAACTATTATACTGATCATTTCTATTTCTGCGAACATTTGATTTTTTGTATGCACTCTCCTGTTTGTCTCAATCAGGTTGTGATACCAGCAGCTTTTATTCTTTCTTCATAAAGTAAAAATGAAAGAGTGTGCAAATCATTGAGGGTCTTTCACTACAATATGAGGCACTGTCTCATAAAGGGTCACCAGGGTTAGATGTCCCAAATGTTGATAAAAATAAAACTCTGTAAAACATCTAGATATAATAATGCTGCTTTTCTGTGTCGAGGAGGACCGGGACTCATCCTCCTCCAGTCAGGGTCGTAGGGCAATCAATCTTTTGGACTGTCTTCACTGTTTCCTGTCGGAGAATATTGATTGGAAATTAGTATCACAGCCTTCACTGCAAGAAAGATAAGTAAGGCTAACAAGACAGCTAAAAGTAACACTCCGCCCAAAATCTAGTTTTTGGCATCAATATTTAGCTGTTTGATTGAGAGGTAGCATTTGTTCTGAAGACAATTTTGCAAATTATGTTCTCCATTATATTAGTATGTTAACATCAAAAAGGTTGAAATAAGCTATTTTCACAACGTTGTGCAGCAGCTGATCAGCTAATTAGCAACTTAGCAAAACCTTCAACCCTCAAAACCAATGCTAGCAGCACACTTTTCCCTAGCTACTGTTAGCTGCTTGTTTAGCAAGTGGATGACGACAGGACATGTATCCATGTTTGTATATCAGATTAAAAGTGAGTGTAGCTGTAAAATATGGGTTTTGCTAAAATCTGCAGCACCTGGTAGGTTCTTTTGCTCTGCCTACTATTGCCTACCTGCTTTATGCAAATTTGTTTTAAAATGAAGTGATTTTATTGGCTATTTGGAAACAAGTTCTCCATTAAACTAACTGTACTGTATTAACTAAATGGAAAGATGTTGAAACCAAAATAATGTGAAATTCAAATCACTCAACTACTTATACAGCAGGTATGTATGCTGTAGCAAAATAGTAATGCCATGTAATTTTGGTTGAACTTATTAGGTGGTAGTAAAGTAGATAGGTGATGAGGTTACACTAGGTGACTGTAAATTTGAGATGATATTTTTTCAGTGCAAAAAAAGTGAATACAGACCTGTAGCAGAGCCCATGTGGGGGTCGGAGACATGTGTGATAGAGAATCGTGAGACCATAAAACGATTAAGTGCTACAGCTGCAGGTTTAGTAGCCTCAGGACTGTTGGAGGTGGATGTTGGTGAGGACTGGGGCTCAGGATTGGTGTCAGGAGAGGATGGGCGGAGCTCAAATGAGAGGTCATCTTTCCATTCGTTATCCACACCTGAATGCACACAGACACAATTACAGTTATTGTTATTAATCTGTAATATATCAACTAGAACTATTCTGTGTACCACTTTATGTCCATGCGAACCTACCCTCTTCTGAGTTGTTCCCAACTGTTTCTTCAGAAACACAGCATGTTTCACAAGATTGAGCTTCAAGTTCAGCTTCAAGTTCAGCTTCAGATTCAGGGTCAGGTTGCAGCTGGTGGTCAGAGGTTTTTTCTTCTTCCTGCTCGCTGGACTGAAACGCATACTCAGCCAGCTCACCCGTGGGGCTCTCCTGGAAGTCATTAACAAAATTACTCCACACATTCTTTCAAACAATAAAAAAAATCAAGAACAGACAATACAAGTGGCACATGTTTGACACATGCTGTACCTGGTCAAAAAGGAACACCGTAACATCATCAAAAAAGGAGACAGCTTTTTTCTTTCTCTCCAACTCATCACAGAATGACTGGGTGATCAAGGTGGGCATCTTCAGGAGGCTGCGGAGGTGTCTGGCTCTGCTGCAGTCGCTTACCACAACTGGCACTGTTGTGAAATCTTCCTCACTCTCTTCACTGTCTTCATCCTGGATATTGTAGGTCCTCAACTCTTCATCAGACTCGCTGTCATCTGAGTCATCTTCATCCTCTGCCTCCTCCAGAGGAGCTCTCACTTCCTCTCCGCACAGCTCCAACAATGAAGAAGAGGAAGACAGGTCGACAGGACCGTTGGATTCCTCACATAAACTGTCCTGTGAGTCACATTCCTCTGCATCTATGTCCTCAAAATCCTCCTCATTTATTCTAACAGTCTCTTTTCTGTCTTCTGTCTCCTCCTTGACATAACTGAATTCAGGCAGCTCTTCCTCCTCTGTGGATCCATCACCATTTTCATTTTCTTTGGGGGCCTCATCTCTGTACTCAGTTATGGTGGAGTCAGAACATAAAGACTGAACAGGGGAGCAATCTTCCGCTCTCCTGTTCCCCTCTTCATGGTTTCCTGAGGCCTCCTGGACAGTGAAAGAGGGTTCAGACACAATGGAGGAGCTAAGCTCTGAGGAAGGCTCATCTCCAGAGTGCTCTGTCTCCAACCCTAGATCTTCATCTGCAGGGGCAGACTCTTTGGTCAGACAGCCACCCATCTGTGGAGGAAAAGGTGCCAGCATGGACAACCCAGGGGTGGGATGGTGATGGGGTGAACTTGGTTCAACCTCAGAGAGAGTCACCAAAGCAAAACCCTTGACATGTCGCAGATTTGTCAAGTGATCTTCCTTGCTGAATTGCCTTTTTACAGAATCATCACTGCTAATAGAGCTGAGCTGCTCAGCAGTAAAGTCATTCGGATCTGCATAAAACTTACTGCTTTCGTCTTGAGGACTCCTCTCATTTTCAGCATCATAGTCAGAGAAATAGGCTGAATCCCTGTATGGGTTCTTATCAGTCAGGCCCTTTAACTGCAGCTCTGACATACTTGTCGAAGTGCAGACCCCCTGGCCTAAACCTAGCTGTAGAATTAGTTCTGGTTCTCCGCCGAGTATCGGGTTTCTCTCACCGACTCGAGAATCTCCAAGCTCTTTGAAAATAAACTCTGGAGATTCATTGTTCTCTGTGTCATAGCCACTGTCTAAAGATTTGGGTAGGACAGGGGTATTGAAGGGATCAGGGCTGAAGGCCTGATCACAGGTACTTGCCATAGATGAGGACAGGTTAAGAGTGTCTACAAAGTCAGGAGATCTGTCTCGATTCTTTAATGGGCTCAGCTCTTCTTCCTCTACCTCAGCATAGTCCAGGTTGAAGTCTGCAAAGATCCCTGACGTAATATCTGTGATGTCATCATCCTCCTCCTCACTGTAGTCACCGAGCTCGACCAGGCTAATACTTGAGTTTCGGACCCCAACTCCGCTGTCCAATGCTCTGCTACTTTCTGAGCTTTCTGGGTAGATTAGCCTTTTCTCTCCAAGGCCAACAGAGATTTCTGTTGAAACCCCCTCCCAGATGTGACCTCTCTGTTTGACTGACAAGACTCCTGTTTGACCAGTCTGAGGCTCCTTGAAAGAGGATGGGGACCTTAAAAAGCCTGCCTCCGGTATCATCTTGGGTTCTGAGTAAAGTCTGTCTCCATGAAGCAACAACTGCTTTTCATGTTTTCCCTCTGTTTTTCCACCCTCTGTACCTCTGGCATTAATACTTGAGCTGGCAAGAGAATCAACAAGATTTTCTGCAGTTAAGTTCCTTTCAGGTTGAGGGGCCGAATCCTCTCGTTCTTTGTTGTATAAGTGAATATAACCTAATTCGGTTGACTTGCTAGCAGCATTATAACAAGAGTCTTCTCTTTGCACCTCCAAGGTATCACATAACCTGGAGCTGTGAAAGGTTTTGGTGGTGGCCTTGGTTAAAGACCATAATTCTGTTGTGTTAGAGTGATCAGTATATTGATAATCCAGATTGCTGTCGTGCCCGCTGCCTGTTTGCCTGCTATCGAAGCTCAGGCTATTATTATTTGCTGAATGGTTTGAGGTCCAGTTAGTGGCCTCTCCTTCAGAGAAAAGGTCATCCTCAATGTCTTCACCTCTCCGCTGGCCCACCAGCAGGCCATCATCTGGCCCTACGTCAATGCTAATGTGGTTAACAATGGGTAGCGTCTTTCTAAGGGGACCGGTCATATTATGGCAGCTTTCATTAACCATGCTACGACCTGTGCTTGCTTCAAGGTAGGGATCACAGAACCCTAAGCTGGGGCTGCTCACTGCTTGTGACAAACCGCGTGGGTTTTCTAGATGCTCTGCTGGATTAATTAGGTTTGATTTAGACTCCGGCGATGTATCCAGTTCAGACACGCATGACTGGTGGTGTGTCTTGCACGTTGATGACTGTTCACAGTAGACTGTGTCGTCCTGAATGGATGAGAAGCTGCCTCGGGAATGGCCTAACTTCACAGGACTGGTGACAGATGCCTGTCGCAGCAGAGGTTCCATGGTTAGTTGGACAGTGGGGCTTGAATCAGAGTCATAGGCATAAGACTTGGTGTTGTCAGCAGCAGCCCAGTAAGCACTAGGCTGTGCCATGGATGAACCAGTCCGACTCTCAGAGGACAACCTGCTGCTTGCCTCCACACCTGGGCTGTAGTCTCCCACACTATCATCCAGGTTAATGTTGCACTCTACAGGTTCCTCTATGCGAATGTAGTACTCGCTGCTGACTGAGGGGCTGTGGGCACTCAACACTGGGACCACACCTGGATGTTCAGGTTCATAGTAGGATGGGGATATGCCTGAGGTTAGGCTGTCACCCTTGCAACCCCCTGAGGTGCTTCCTTTACTTGAATAGTAGATATCCTGGTAATGTGGGTTCCCCTGGCCCAATGGCCCACTGGTGGAGGAGGAGCAGTAGGGCTGCTCAGCTCGGGCCTGCTCCCACTTGTACTCAAAGTTGAGCCCATGGCTGGTCTCTGTGACAGTGAGTAAGTCATCCCCTGTGTCAGAGTGGAAGCTGTCAGAGAAGTGCTCCAGAAGTGGAAAGGAGGATGAGGCAGAGGAGGCCAGCTCCACTGCCTGAGTTTGTTCTGCATTGGGGTCGTCAGCTGAGGCAGGTGTAGGGGTCAGGACGAGAGCTGTGGATGACGCTGTGTGGGAGGTACTCCCAAGCAAGTTGGGTCTCAAGGCATTCCAGCGTTGTTCAAAGTCTTCCTCGGCCTCGCTGGAGCCTTTGGCACACAAGTACGTAACCAGGAGGTGCACTTCCTCACTGCTTGGTCTAAGTTCTGGCTGCAACCAGCAGAATTGCATCACCTCATACCTGGGCAGAAATAACAGAAAGTAAAAAGGTAATCAACCACAGAGAGTTCAAACTTTGTCCACATTAGCTAGTTTGAAAGAATTTGTTAGTAGCTCAGGAATATTATTTATTGTGCAAGGGGAGAAGGAAGCAAAAGTAAAAGAATTGATTTTAGACTAACAACAGGGAAAAATAGAAAACTTTTGAGGAAAGTACTTTCTAGTAAGAACTACTACTTGTTCTTGAACACAGCCAGAGCCATAAATATGCGGTATCTGAAGGAGGTGCAGTGCAGATCTTTACAATCCTCCTTTTGTGTGTAGGTGTGTGTTGTTCCTCAGTGTTGATACCAAGTGCATTTAATTTAGTGAAGAACAATTTTGAAAAATAAATAAATAAAGGCAATATTTGGATGGCTTCCCAGGTAAAGATGAATGAGGTGATTCAGCTCTGGTTGAAGCCAAGGGGATCATAAAGAACAGGAAAGTATTGATCATCTGCCTGCACCAGCAAAGAAGAATATTGCTACAGTGGACTGGTGCACCCTCATAGGCAGAAACCATTTTTTAAAACAGGACACACTGACCTGTTCGAAATTAATTGGTCTGTGAGACTTAGAGACATAGTAATATTCCTATGTGAGATACATATATAATGTTAAGAGTCTCAGTCTGTGTATTTGTATGTCTAATATGTCTCGGTGAGTGTGTGGGCATGCATGTCTCACCAGCGTTCAGCCAGGGGGAATTGGAGCTGGGGTTTTGGTAGTTTGAGCTGCTGTTCCTTTACAGCATATGTCAGCACCTGTCTGTCAGAGTAGTGTCTGTACGGCTGGTTTCCCAGCTCAAACAGCTCCCACACAGTCACCCCCAATGACCTGGAACAGGCAAAGAAATCATTAAGTGTGTTTTCCAGCTCATATCCCAGACCTAACCATATGATATATCCCAAGTATTTTTGTGCTGTACAAATATTTCGCAAAGAGTTTCCTACAAAAACAGTGATCACAGAAAAATAAAACATGTTCATGGATATGAGCTGAATTTGAATCCTTTAAAATTGCCGTTATAAGAAAAAATAGTCAAAACCTTTGCATCCAAAGTAACATGCTAGCAATATAATATGCATCACATCAAACTTAGAGTATTTCTTTCTAATTTTAGGCACACACACAAAAAAAAACTTCATTAAACTTCCAATTTAATAATGTACACCTGCTTATCCATCTTTAAATATCTTACCATATGTTACTGGATTTTGTTTGGTCAACGACCAGCAGGTTTCCGTGGACCTCATCTATGAGCTCAGGTGCAATCCAGCGCAGGGGCACCCAAATCTGGTCTTGTGTTACATAGTAGTCATCCTTAAGAACAACAACCCAAAACAGATAAACAGAAGCACTTTTAGTACTGATATGGCAACAAGGTAAAAAACAGTCAATGAAAACAGGGATGTTATCAAATGACAGTCTGACCTTGTATCGGCTGTGAGAGAGGCCATAGTCTCCGATCTTAACTGACATTTCTGAAGTTAGCAGGCAGTTTCGCAAGGCCAGGTCACTGTAACAAAACAAAGACACTGTCATCTAAAATGCCACTTCACTGAGCTGAATGAACAAATTAATGAATGATCTCTAAAGGGCCTGAAAACCTATTTTCTCATTTAGCTTCTTGTGAAAAGTGCTAAATTTTTAAGTAAACATACAACTTTCTAGCAAAGTTATCACATTTTTTTGGTTGTTTTACTGTCTAATTCCCATTTTTGTTTTGTCTTGAAGTGGGTGGTGCTCCACAAGGAAAGGGTGATGCCACATATTATGATTAAAGTGCAACTGAATCTGTTAAGCAGCAGGCATATGAACAGTAATTTTATAAAAACAAAGTTTACCTTGTTCCACCATCATCGTACTACAGTTACTAGTCTTACAAAGACACAATTATGTACATAATAACACCTTAACCATTTGCTCCCTGCAAACAGCTGTATTAAAAAAAATAAAAAATAAAAAAAACAAACAAACAAACAAACAAAAGGCACATTGTGCCTCTCTTTAATTCTCTCCCCCAAAAATGTACACACTAGCCAGATCAAGATCTTTACCACAGTGTGTGGTGCTGCTAAAACCACTTTTGCCCACAGGGGCCGCCAGAATCAACACAAAATGAAAGTCCAAAGTCCTAAAAGCTGTTTAACTAAAATAAAAAAAATCCTATAACTCCTACCCTTTTTTTAAAGGGTATTCAAATTACTGTTACTGTTCAATGACTAATACATTAGAGCTTGTTTTTGCTACTGTTACAGGACAATAAATTTTGTACATTATGGCAAGAGTCCTTAGTTAATACTTGGGTATCAGTGTCTGTCAACTTTTTTTTGTGACATGCTGTCAATAAATAGATATTACTGCACTGTGATTACTTTGTGTAGCCAAAGCACTGATTAAAGCATATGAAGGAATTTACTGATGTTTAGTATCTTCTCATCTGACCATGTACATACAGACTAAATTAAGTCAATTACACCTCTTTCAAACAATGGGAGCTTTTCATCTGGTAGCGAACGAGAGAGGCTCGCCCCCGGCAACAAAATCACTGATGCTGGAGTTTGTGACAGCTACTCAGGCAGCACCAGGATGTTGTTGCAGGGAGAGACCAGCAGGTGGCACACAGAACATTCAGGTGGTTTCTTCCTTCACAAGGCATAAATATTGATGATGGTAAATAGAGCTGAACTGACTGACATACTGCACCTGTGTATAAAGTTGTATTTGTGGAGGTGCAGAAGCCCCGAGGCAATGTCACACGCCATCCGCTGGAGGATCAGAGGGTCGGGAGTCTCAGAGTCAGTGAGACGACAGCTGCGCAGGTAGCTCTTCAGATCACCCTGAGAGGAGGAGGGAAATGATGTAACTTATAAATAATCCAAATAACAATGCACAAAGAAAGTGAATAATGAGGTGTGTGGAAAGGATTGAATTAAGAGAACAGGAGCATTACTGTGCGACCCACCAGAGGGCAAAACTCCATGACCAGCAGATAGGGAGTGACCTCCGAGCACTGTGCCAGGCACTGCAGGAGGGCAGGGTGCTGGAGGGTCCTACCAAAAGACGCAGGATTTGAGTGTGTATAAATACTCACAGACCTCATATACACACACACACACACACACAGAAAAAATCTGCTCATTACTTTACTTTGTCTCATTGCTATGTGATGCTATTCACAGTCTGAAAGGCCTGGTTGTGGGATTTTCAAATTTTTCAGCAAACTGACCGATATGGCTGCACCTCCTCCAGAAACTGCATCTGATCCTGCACACTGGCGCTGGCCTTCAGCTCCTTCACCACCACCTGGGTGGTGCTGAGGCCAGCATTGACCTCACCCAGCAGAACCTGAGAAGCATGCAGAGGAGAAACATCAAAATCCAGGAATGTAGAGAATGCAGACCGCAATTTAATACAAACAGCATCAACACGCAAAAAAATAATGAGATTTTTCTGTGCATACAAGTCTAGGAAGTGTTACAGCAGCATGTCCTATACAGTAAATTGTTAGGAATTCACTGTGACTGTGAATTTCATCTCTTCTCCCATGGAATCAACTCTCTGACACAGGTGCCAAAGATTAGCCTCACTAGAATGAGATCATCATCACATTACACTCGCATTCCTTACAGTAGAAAGCACAGCGAAATATTATTAGTACAGTAAAGGAAGATGTTGATGAAATGGCTCAAACAAGTAATAATGAGCACAAAAACTGACACATCTAAACTTTAAAACCCAATGTGAGATCTTCAGTATGTTTTAAGAACAAAAAATCACTTTGTTTTACCTTGCCAAACCAGCCATGTCCAATCTCCTTTAGATACAGCAGGCTATGGCGGCCAAGGTCTGATGATTTCAGCAGCTGGACTGGAAAGGAACAATAAAAGAGACATAAGATTACTTTTGGACAGGAGAAAAAAAAGAGACTGTCAAAGTTGGAAGGAACTGAAGAGAAGAGAAATGTTTTGAGTGAGGTAAATAAAGGAGAAAGGAAAGCTGGGATCTGAATAGAAATCGAGTTGTACAAAAACAGGAAAACATCACAGGCAGAGATAAGATGAAGAAAAAACAGTTACTTGTTTCACCCAAACAATAAAAGTACATTTTTCTTGTTAAAATGTTGCATCAACTAAAGGAAAGAGAGGAAAATAAACACACTGTTGCCATAACATACAAATTCACTACAGAGAGCTTAAGTCGTTCACAAATACAAATACCTCCTTGGATCCTCATATTTATAGAATGGAAATGATGATGATGATGATGATGATGATGATGATGATGAGTTGAAAGATGACAATGCTGACGGAGCAGCCGCTCTGAGCACCGAGACAGGGACTGAGTCCGAGTCCCAGCCGGGGATGAAGTACTGGTTCAGAGTGTGAGAACCAAGAGCCCGTGGCCCCGGCCCCAACCCCAGGCGTCTTAGCCTCATTGTGTGTATGTGAGAAAGAGCCCACTGTCGCAGCATGTGTGTGTGTGTATGTGTGAGAAAGAGCGAGCCTCGGCAGGCTTTAACCCTCCGAGCCCTCGCACAGCTGAACAAGCTCGCCACGCAGCCTCTCCCCCGTCTGCACTGGGCTCATCCTCCAACTGGGACACGCACAAACACACACACACACACACACACACACGCTGTCCTCGTCTAGAGCTCTCCAGCTGTCGGGCAAATACTGAAATCCTGGGTACCTATGCAAACTAGTTTGAAATCTACAACAAACTGAGCACGATGGAAACTTCTCCCAGCTTCGAGTCGGTGGAGCAATCTAACGACGGCTCTGCCCAGGAGTCCTGAGTACCATTTCTCGCCCTGAGCGTCATGCATCACGCCTGTTGTGACCGTCACGCATGTTGGTAGTGTGCCGTTTGACGCGCCAGCTCTGTGTGCAGCTTCAAGACACCCAGTAATGACATAAGGCCTACATAATGCCCCCCTGTCACCCAGGACAGCAGCATTCCTCAGCCAAGCGGGACACAAAACCCTGCTCTGTCAGACGCAGAAAAGACCTCTGTCATACACACTCGCCACCCCTATCTCAAGCCTCCCCTCCCCACTCTTAGGTCCTGGTGCATGCCACCACCCTTCGCCTGTCTCTCCTCATTCTGTCACAGACCCCTCACTGTATTCTGCCCATTATGCCAGTCCTCCACTGGTGCGTTCCAGCCCGGCCTTATGCTCACCCACTGCCCTGCCGGCCCTAAATCGGGGCCATTGTTCGGTTCGCTCACTCACACGCTCACACTGCTTCTCCTGGTACCCAGTGCACCAAAACACACACACACACAGACACACACTATGCAGATACAAAACAAGGCCCATTCTCCACTGGAACGCTGGGCAGAGGTTTTCACGGTGATAACAAACCCACACTTCTCCATCGCAGCCCCTCCCAAGCCTCGACCACCCCTCCCTGACAGAGAGAGAGGGAGAAATTGAGGCATGGTATTATTTCAAATGTGGAATGTGTGAGCGTGAGTGTGCATTCCCGCCCTACTCATGACATTCCCGGAGAAGATGGGGGAATGATAGGCACACAATCCCTTCACACACACACACACACACACACATACACACACACACTCATTTTGATGCATCGAGCCTCTTCTGTGGTGGGTTTGAAAGCTTTACATGACCTCTTGAATAAAAGATTAGAGCAACAAGTGAAAAGCAGGGCTGTCAGATCAATGGTGCACGTTGTAGTGTGTGCGCACACAGAGGTAAACATGATGCTTGTATCATGTAGAACACACTACCTCTTCATGGTCTGAATATAAACAATATAACTGGTGTTTTTATTCAACATGCTGTCACTAGGCTCATTTTCATCGTGTGTGTGTCAGTATGTGGGTAGAAAATTTAAAATGTGTATCAAGTTCATATGTATGAAGAAGTCTGTTCAGTTCTTGACCTGTAGATTATTCATATCAAAGACTTTTTTTCTGCCGTTTTTCTACCAGTCTTTTTACATTTGTGCTTATTACAACGAGTCAAATATTAGCAAAGCATTGGAACATCTGCAAAATTAGATATTCCAACTCCTGTGTGCATAATGCATACAATTAAAGAGGTTTATATTCAAATACAGAGCACATTTTTCTGCCTTTACATGTGAAAGTCTGAACTAAATGAAAGAACGTTCTCTCTGTGACACACTGAACCAAGTCATTCTCTCTCTCTCTTTCCCGATCTCGTCTCCCCTTTCACCATTTATCCATTCCTCACCCTGCAACACCTGGACCAATCATACAGCCGTAGCTATGGAGGACGGAGGGAAGGCTGGTGATTGGTTGGGAGCCTCAGGCTGCTTTGTCCAATCATTGCTGGAGCTCACATCCTTGGATGCTGAGCCCCAACTCACCTCCCTTCTGGCTGAGCACAGCACAGCGCAGACAGCCTGTGACTCATGCAGGGAGAGGCATTTTTTGAGCACCCAGGATTTGACTTACGCTGAGATTCATACACACACAAACATATACACATTACATACATGCACATGTACATTTTAAGGCTGGTTGTGAGGCAGAATGAACCGATAAAACAAACAGGCTGTGGACAGGATCATGGATAAGGAACACAAAATAAACACACCGGCATAGTATGAACATGTGCTGATGGTGGAATATGTGAGATTCAAGTGTAATAGGATCAAAAATCATTAAAGATTCATGCTCATGTAACGTAGCATGCAGAAGTAATGTACACCGGGGTTGGATTAGAAGTGTGTGTCTCTCCAGTGGGCAGCAGTTTTCACGAATGGTATGCACTGCAGTCATTTAATATTTAAATTCATACAGATGTCTGTTCCCTTGTTGATATAGAAGAAAGTAAGACAGAAGAGACACATAGAGAAGATAGCAAGTAAAGGAGGCCACGTCCGTTCCACCTCAGGTTAACAGAATCCAAACAGTGAGTAACATACTCCAAATGCATTTTTTGCTGTGCTTTAGAGAAATAATAACCCTTGTTACCGCTTGTTAATGTGGCAAGAATGAACTCTTTTTAATGACATGTGAGTTAAATCTGGCTGTGGACATAGACAAGATAGAGATGAGAGGAGATGAGAAAAAAAGGAGAAATGAAAGCAAAACAGATCATCGAAGGTCCAAGTGTCTGTGACTCAAAGATGTTACGTGTTTATAGTGGTGTGTCATTTCTTACTGGATCTGCCAGGCTGTTTGGAGACAGGCAGGGAGACCTCGGTGAGGGGAAGGATGTAGACCTCGGGGCCATTCTGGGAGGAAGGCGAGGCCAGGGCGGACAGATCTGCCTGGTACTCCTCTCCCTCAGTGTTTTCAAACTCCTGGTGCAAAGACACATGCTGGGATTAGTCATCCAACTCGCCGCCATCCTACCACTGCGACAGTGGGAGACAATGGTTCAACTGTGAGGGCATTGAAATGCATTGAGGCACGCCCACTCAGCCATATACATAAGTCATGTACATTGTGGGGTGTATTGTATGAGACGCTGCAGAGACGCCGCAGGGGGAACACACTAACGTGTGAGTTCAAATTGTATAGACAAAGCCCTCCATTCTTTCGTCCCGTCTTTTCTTTTTTCTTATACACATTCCCGTATACAAACCAAAGCTCTTCTCATGAAAAAAAATGAAAACTTCAATAACTGCACTTAAAAACTTCTAATACTATAGCTTAGGACATACAAATAAAATAAATAATTCCACATAAACAGTTTTTAGTTTTTCATTTTAATCAATAAGGACTTCTTGTTCTTGAAGGATGTGCAAGTTTTGGAAATGTCATCACCATTTGCATCATGTCCTGAATATTTGAGAAAAAGCTGAGATTATTATTTTATTATTGATTGATGGATTATTTCAAACTAAAAGAATAAAATTGTGCTGTTACATCTGCCAGTACATCATATTACTTCACAATGAGCCCAGCTTATCCAACTCAGTTATTTCTTAACATTCTCTTTAACCAACAGGGTGTCTTCTTTCTTCGTCTTTAAAAATTACATTTATCAAAACATTAGTAGTATCAAAGTATTTTAAAATGTCTCTAGAAAGGAACTCCAAGTACTTAAAGTTATGATCTATTTACACAAGAGTCTATTGTTGCAAAAATATACAATATTTTAGTTCTGTTCTTTCATCAGTTATTATTATAAGACCAGAGTTTTCTGTTATAACTTCATAATCCTGAATTGCAAAAAAATCCTTTACTGCGCACTTTAACAAAGATAACCAGAGATAACGTTTATAAAATAAATGCTAAGTATCCAGATTATTTTAAACAGGATCAAGAAAGAATGGAAACTATCCCTTAAGTGCAGATTCAACCTCCCCCTCCCTTCCAATAGGGATGAGAATGAGATGGAGTGGAAACAGTGACCCTCTTTTCCATGTCCGCACACAATATCCCACCTCTTCTGCTCTTTCTGCCTCTATCAGCTGTTGCTCCCTGCTCTACTGCAGTGTCCTTGCTCTCCAGTTATTGTGGTGTGTCCCTATAGAGCTCTAACTCTCTAAACCGCCACAGAGTGTGGGATGTCAGTGCTGATCATAAATGAAAAGGTAAAGTGTAAACCAACCTCAATGTGACATTTTACACTGTAGAAAGAAAACAGATTTGATGCTCCGAATGCACAAGAGAGAAATCTTGCTCTGTGCTTAACATCTCTTCTCCACATTTAGCCTCAAAATCCTAAAATTCTTTCTTCCCTTTTCCAATAGCTATTATTTATTAACAAGGATAAACCTTTTGGCTATAAGTGTTGGGAGAGAACAGCAGAGTTGTAGAAATCAAACAGCCAGTAGACGATTTGCATAAACAGTAAAAGAGACAAATTGCATAATCTGCAGCATGAGGAAGATTACACACTTGGTGAATTATTCATAAGAGTTTACACCTTTAATTCTCAATTTTTTAATTGTTTGTCTGTTTGGAAACGGTGCAGCTCCCCAGGTAAATCTTAATGCTTGTAGATTCATTTAAACTCTGGACTGTGCAGGAATTATGTTATGGAGATCATATATTTTTCGAGGAAATCTATTCTTCTTCCTAGGACGTGTAGGAGGGGGATCTATCTGTAAAATATGAATTTAATGGAGTATAATTTTAAGTTAAGTTTTTTTTTTAAAGTATAATAACCTGAAAAAAATATGTGTTTTATGAGGCTTGTATATCCACAGAGGAAGCATATCTCCCTCATAGAGTCCACTTTGTTAGGCGGCCACATTTCTAAAGGAGCTCAGAATGGAAAAAAACAAACTCTCTAAAGAATCCTGTGTTTTGCAAGTTACAGGGTCACCTGAGGTTCTCTCACACTTGGAAAGAGGAGGTTTAACTTAAGAAACTTCAACTGGTTGCAATCTGCTACTTTACCACTAAATCCTAAACAAGGATACAAGGATGTTTATTGGTCATTATACAACAGGTTGTATAATGACATTAAAATGTGGTTCCCTCTTGACTGATTAAATGATTGCATAAAAAAACTAAACACTAGACCTTTAATTTTTTTAATTAGCACCTCTCTTAGTTAGATAATATACTTTCTTCTTTAGAAAAACTTGAATATTTTTTGGCTTAAGAAATAAAATACTTGTACCAGGAACTTGTTGAGAAAACTCATTGCGACACAAGTGCAATAATTTCATGTTTTCATTCAGTTTTCAAGAACCCAAATAATGACAGACTAGGTACACAGTCCATCCATCCATCCATCCATCCATCCATCCACTGGCTAATGAACAGTCACCCATTGACAGACCTATCTCTAACTTGCAGCCATCAGGGAGGTAAATAAAGGCGAAAAAGTTGAAAGAAAACAGGAGAAAGGAAGACAGCAGGAGAGTGGGTTAATATAAAATATTTGAGTGGCTTATTGTGTGTTTGTGCGTTAACATGTGTCCTAAAACACCCATGTGTGTGTGTTTGTGTGTGTGCGTGTTTAGGAATGTGTGTATGTGTTTTTCTCATTCAGGAGAACCATCTGCCACTCTCCTCAGAGCGAAGTGTGAAAGCGAGCACCTGGCTGTGAGTCAGCGTTGCATAGCTCCCCAGAGAGCCTTCAGTTTAGAAAGCACTTAATACCCAGCCTCACACTACGCGCTCCAGTAAGAGCCCAGCGATGGAGAGGAATAATGAAGCTTTTTTGGACGGCGCAGCGGTGCGAATTCGCAGTCCCACCCGAATGCACACCTTACAAGTGAGCTGCTGAGTGATGAGCCGGCGCCAAAGAGGGGGGAGAAAGAGTGGGAACCTTTTAATCGCTACGTGATGTTTGCTGCCAAACGGGAGAGCAAGATTAAGATTTGATGCTTAAAGAACAAAATATATCAACTATTATATTGGCTTGTATTATCTGAATTTACAGTGAACTAGGGTTGTACTACTAATTGTGATTCTCATGATCAATCACTCAGTCTGTAAAATGACAAAACATCTTGAAAAATGACTATAATAATAGTCCAGAACCCAGAATAACGCCCTCATATTGCTTTTTTGTCTGACTAGAAATCCAATTCCTGATTTTTCATCCACTTTCATAATATATTAAGAGAAGCAGCAAGTCCTTAAACTTAAAAGGCTGGAACTAGTAAATGGTTGACATTTTGCTGAACTGAAATACCTGAACCAATGAATTAATTATAAAATCAGTTGGCTGTAACTTTCTTTAGATTGAAGAATCTAAAAAAATCAGCAAATTGTTGCAGCCCTACAATGAACCAAGATTAAGACGAGAAACATGTTTTGTTCTCTTAAGTCTGAAATGTTTTAAATAAAAAAAAAAAAACAAAAGGCAAGTTAAAAGGAGGCCCAAGCCACGGCATCTGCATGCACCACTGTTGCCATGGTTATTGCAACAAATTGACGAAGTGATGCGACAGACAAACAGGTAACACACAGCGTGCTGAGAGACAGTGTCTCTGCAGGGATCAGTCGTGTCATAGTGGTATGACAACCAGGCTTTAGTGAGCTGATGGTTGATCAAGACAGAAGGGATCAACTGTTGTCTGATGCTGTTTTAGCAGCTGGATCATCAATCCGTCACTTCACATTACAACAGGCTGATGGCAGACTCACACTGGTCCTGCAGGTTAAGATAAACTATCACATAATGAGGTAGAGGTTATCTGCCGTGGGACAGACAGAAAGAAAATGGGCACACACATTCACACTCACATGGGAAAAGCTGGTAATGATGCCTCCCTATGCTGTGCTCATTAGTGACACTGTTATCCCTGCAGCATCTACCTGCCACAGGCTGTTCCCACTGTTCAGTGTTCAGCTGAAGCAGACCTGACTGTCTAATCTAAAAGCCAAACAAGGTTTTTATTTCCTTTATTTACACATTTCTAGTCCCATATTTCACCCAAGGAATCATAGAGGCTACAAACATTTTGGATTTACAGTAAAATGCAAAATGATTTGCCTCTTAACGGAATACTGCTGTTTTTTGGGGGCTGTAATGGATCTGTTCTGTGGCTAAAAGAACAAGAAACATTAAAATGCATGAAGAAAATTGAAAACATTTGCCATAATATGAGCAGCTTGGTAATGGGAAATTTGTAAGGACAAGCAGCAGCCGGTGCAGCGACTCAAAGTGGTTCTCCTCCTGTTCCTTCTCCTTATGCCCCCTGCCTGTGTCGGTCTCTGTTAGCCCTCATCAGTCGCTCGGCTCAGCGCTGATGTTTGACACAGCACGGCTGAGTCATGGTAGCAGCTGAAGGCAACACAGAGACAATGTGTGCCAGCCTGGGATGGGTGAGGGTACTCGGGTTGCATCACTTACGTATAATGAGGCAACAGTCCTTAGCAAAAGACTTTAGCATCAGCTGTACATGTGGATAAGATGGTCCGGGGGATCAGTACTGATGCAATGAATACACTCATGATCCTGATACCTTCTGAGAAGAAATGTTTACATATTACAAGTGTTTTGTCTGACAATTTATTTTGTTAGTTAAATACATTTTTGAAGCAAACATTAAAAGAGTTTGCTGCTTCTGTTCTCCTGACATTCATGGACAAAACTACCAATCAATTTATAGAAAAAATAATGTATGAAATTAATTATTATGTATCATATCAAGTTATCAAATAAATTGTTTATATCAGGCCAAAAAAAGAAAACACATTGAATGTCAAAGTAAAGAACAGAATTCTTCCTTTCAAGTTTAGGCTTAATTGCTCCCAAATTGGATTAATTAAATTAAAATATTTAAGAAAATTAAGGGCTATTTGGACCTGAAATCAACAATTAATTAGCTGACTGAGAGGAGAACAATGGACAATTAATTACTTATTTAATTTAATCAAACAAAAATATAAAACATTTTCTTGTGCGACAATTTATTTTTTCTCTGTTTAGCTGATGGAGTAAAGGATTAATTAAAGAAATTATGAACACATTACTCAATGATAAAAGAATAATGCAATAACAGCATATGAATATAATGAATTCCTAAATGAATTCAGTTTTTATTTAATGATGCATTAAAAGGAGACTGAGGTGTAGTTTGTTATTACATCCCTAAGGCATTAAAGTGTGTTTTTTCTGCATTTACTGTGTCCATAAATGCTTGTAACAAACATATTTTTTTTTCTTTTCTGTTATTTTCATAAGTAACTCTCTAACAAGATCCCCTTCCTTGCCGTGCACACCACTTCCAGCAGGGGGCAGCGGTGAGCTCACCTTGAATCCTATGTCGCCCTTCTTGCAGCAGAGGCAGGCCAGCATGAGGAAGACGAAGGTGAAGAGGCCAGAGAAGGAGACAGCAACCACCGCCAGGGATGAAGGCCACGACAGCTCGCTCAGCGGAGCCCCATCTGCAACATCAGAGGGCGATTGTGTTAAAAAGGGTGGAACCGTGCGGAAATCAGGCTGCAAACTGCAGGGTCATACAGGAAATTAAAACCAAAATAGAGATAAGGGTGATTTGTGCACACAGATGATTTGTGACTGCTTTATTGGCAGCTTGAGGAAAGAAACATGTGACTCTTCCTTTGCATTCTCTCCTGCTTCCTATTCATTGGACTGATCTTGGACTCTGAATGGGAGGCAGGCCTCTGAGGCTTAATTACAGTGGTTACAATGCACTCTGAGATGTGGAGGCTAAAAGGTTGATACCAACCAGGAGCATAATTTCTGGCTCTTGAGTCTAAGTTAAAGTCTCACTCCACTTAAAATGTTTTAATATCGTTGTAGGTTTTAACTTCGCCATGCAGATTGATGTGCAGAGTTTGACACCAGAGGGATTTTTCAGATTTAACTGCTGAACAAGTGAAGTTTCTCTGTGTTCACTGAAAATCTGTTGAGTGTTTTCAACTCGTGCAATAATGTCGAGTTGGGTTAAAGTTGTAGCCTGCTGAGGCTGTAAATGGAGGTGGGTGGGGGGATATAATCTGTCAAGATTATTTTTTAATGGACATAAATATTATTAATCAAAGTACAGATATCAGATTTTCATGGTTATCGTGGCCCAGAGTGCTCATGGTAATGATTTTATGATGATATTTATGGATTTTTTTTTAAATAAAGAGGCAAATTCCTCTTTAGCTTTGTTTATTGTGTGTCTCTTCTTCGGCAAATGAATACAAATTTCTATTGTTTTTACCGTTTAATCACTTTTGAATGCAATCAACATGCTTTAAAAAGTCCTGTAAACTGCAGTTCTTTAGCTTTTGGCATCCCATTTGCCTTGTTATGATGGGAAAATTTGATTTAAAAAAAATGACTGTAAACAAGGGTTAGGGGCAAGATGATCCGTTCTTAAACAAAACAAATGTAAAATTCTGACTTTAAAATGGACAAAGCTGAAGCTTAAAGTTCTGAGTCAAGTGATATGTGACACCTGATGTTGACTCCTAAAATAGGTTAAGACCAACAAAATAAATCATAATTTCATCAGGTCTTTATGGGTTAAAATAAGTGTGGGAAATGGTAAAATGAACAATTACATGTTATGAATTTTTTCCATTTTATATTGAATAGAAACCAGCATTAAGGCGCTGCCACCAACTATGACAAAGCAAGATACAGAAAAATGGAAATGAGGCACTATATTATTTATATGTTATAATCATATGTGTAGTATTAACACATTATCAGTATTCTATTTTCAAATATCAGTTATCAGCAATACCAGTCATCCTCAACACTCCTATCAAATACACAACAGAACATGTCTGGAGAGGATCTTTACCAAAGCAGCAGAGCAGGTGTAGTGGCTCATTCTGTCTCAATGTGAACAACTGTGATGAATGAAAATGCTTATTGCAAATCTATAAACCATTTTTATTGCTGCAGTGCCCTGCAAAATCACCCTCACAGCAATGCAGGTCATTCAAGAAACCACCTGAGTTTTATTCAACTGAAGTAACAGCTTTACTGTGCTATTAAAGCCTTACACATGATGAGATATAGTTACATTTGAGCTTGCAGCATTTAAAAAAAAAAAAACACAAATGAAATGTTTGGTGTGAATGTGTGACCAATAAGCAGAAAGAACATGCATGTTAATCGGTGACTGTGTTTAATCATCTCTCCTTTGAGCATTTCTGTCTGTCAGTCATTTCTCATTGTCTCATTGCCAGCATGTGTGCAGCACACGTGTCAATTTATCTTTTTGCCTGCAGGACAGGCCAGAGGGCCAGATGTCACAGTCTGGAGCACCTCTGCTTAATCTGATTAACAGTTATAAACCTCCTGCCAGCACAAAAGAACAAAAGAAAGAAAGGAAGAAAGACAGAGAGACAGAGAGAAAACCAGGAGAAGTTAATATACACACACAAAAAGTACTGGACACTAAATGGTTAATATTCTCCATCTCCTAACCACTGCACTGCCAACATTAGTCGTCTGCTGGGAGCTATGATATTTAATGCTTTAAAATGAGTTTAGTATTGATTCTCTCATTTGCCTCTGTGCTTTATTTTGTTTCCTGTTCTGTTTACTAATAGTCCCTTCCCATGTATTAATTAGCATCTATATCATTTAGGTGGAGGGATGACCTATTGTTGGAGTTGCTCAGTGGAATATTTTAATTTTATTGGATATTTCAGGATTTTAGAGCTGGACTTCCACACAGTTTAAGGACTTATGAGAAACAGATTACAAGCACAGCGAGAAGAAAAGAAAAGTAATTCCAAGTAGCTGAGCCTGAGCTATCTCGACTTTTATTGTTTAAACTTCAAAAATGAAGCATCCTAAAATTCCCACAATGCACTTAAAAAAAATCTTTCATCCTTTAAACATCATGACCCTAGTTTGAGACACAACATTTGTGTTACAAGGCTCAGGACCCATGAAATTACACCCAAAAGATTTCATGATAACATCATCGGGGTTACTTTCCCAAATTAAGATGGCTTCTGTTAGAACCTCAGAGGAAATTACACTTATTTTCTCTGCAGAGTTCACTGGTCTTTGTGAGTCTAATCAGACGTGATTTAACTGTTCAAGTAACATTTTGTAGCTTTTTCACCATAAAGTAACAGCTTTTCTGTTAAATTTTGGTGCTATACTGGGAGTTTTATTTTGTTTTTTGTTTTTGCTTGAGTTTGAATGAAATACATTTTAGGAATAAACAAGGGAAATAAGCTTAAGATAAGATGGATTGGGGCTGGTGGGTTAGCATGCTAACTTCAGTAAATAACTCATCAACACAACAGGCCACATGGACGTCTTTAGCTTATTGTCATAACTTTTACATCCTGTTGATAATTTGAGCTGATTTGTGTTTCACAAACAATTTCTGGCCATCTGTTACGAAATATTCCTTAAAGGATAGTACTATCATACTTCTTTTAACAATATCGAGTCTTAAATTCTAAAATTTCTCATTTCCCATGTTTTATGTATGAATGTTTACCTCTGTTTTAAGCTCTCGCTCTGAAGACTTTTTCTCACACAAAGAACTACTACCTCCCTAAAGGAAAAAACAACTAAACCCACAGCTAAACTGAACTAGCTGACCACAGCATCTGGGAAAACTTTCCCATCTGTCAACACACCCCATTATACCAACAAGTGTACTTCTGAAATACACATGTCCCTGCAGATACCAAAGTGGACGGCATGTTACTCTTATTCCTTCTCTGTATGTACTGTAAATCTATTTATAGCAGCTTTTTAATGATGAGTAAATGCCATTGGTCCTTAATATGGGATTCCCTTTATTTTTTCTATCCTAGTGAGGAAACCATTAGCATAGTGCTCCAGTGCTCATCGGGTCCACTAGGAGTTGTGGTGTGTGTGATGTGATGCTTGTGTGTGGGTACTTTTCCACTTCACTGGCTGGACTGAGACCCGCAGTCCTGACCCATTTGGCTGTAGGGAACACACTGTTCCATACCTGACAGCTCCCGCGGCCCAAACAGCACCGCTCCAACCCGAAGCTTGACCCTAATGTCGCGTCCACAAAGCCCACACTCACACATGCACAGGCAGACATGCACACATGGACACACAGAGGCGGTCGATGAAAACCGACAGGGACAATAACGTCTGGTTTAAGAACTACAGCACCCGCCAACACATCGCCATGGTAACAACCTTGCTGGCCAACACATAATTGATTGGCGTTTACGGCGCAGTAAACCCTCTTTATTTCCCCCACTTTTGGAGGAAACACATTTTTTTGCTGACGGCACTCGCTCTGTTTTCTTGCACTGTGCTGTGACAGCTTGCGGTAGTGTGTTTGTGCGTGTGACGTGTGTGTGTGTGTTTGAAAGCGTCTGTGAAGTGGAAGAGAAGGAGATTATCAAGCTAAACCAAGCAGCGCCCTTTTCTGGATCCACCACATACCACAGCACACAGCCTGAGTGGGTGGTGACAGGACACATTGTGGAGAAGCTGATGAGGGAAAAGAGTCGATGCTTTCTTGCAAATGTGCATAACTACAACTTCCATGCAGCACCTACGGTGTCCTGGTATCGGTGGGGGGTTTTAAACCAATTCACACAAAATTTCTGATTCTTGCTCATTATGATTAAGAATTAATTCACAAATTTAAAATCAATATTCAAACTGTAATTAATAATAATGTGATGTTAGCCAAACAAAAAGGAGGAACTCTACTGTGAGGAGAAGAAGATCTCCATTTAAAGCCATGTTGAATTAATGTCTAATGTTCACCATTGGAGTGACAAACATTTGGTAGATTGTGAACTTTGTACACCACGACTCAGAGTCTCACCATAACAGAAAAGAAGAGAAACTGGCAGCAACAAACAAATACGGCAAACCAACAGACACCGCAGCAGAAAACAAGTTGAACCAACTTATAAGTGATGGAAAAAACTTGTTGTTTAGTCTGTTTCACTTAAAATCCTGCACTTTCTCAGCCTCTCGTACAACCATGTCTTTCCTCTGAGGTGATGGTGCAGCGGGGAAGCCATAACATTTACAACACAGCAGACAGAGCTCTTCCCTTCATTTTCTGATTCACATGCAGACAGAACACTGTACGGTGCTTTTAAATGAATTAAGTTATTAATTAATGCCGTTAAAGTTTTAAAATGAAAAGGCTGCAGGTCATTTATCTTGATTGCCACTGAGGAAAAGGTTTAGCACACATTATTCTGGAGCAAGAGATAGAAAATGATTTTCTTTTTTTCAATTTGTTCAGTGGAGAATTGGTTTTGAACCAAAATTCTTATGAATTGAAAATCAATTTTGAATCAAATGGGGACATTCCCAAAGACTCTGGCCAATATTCATGTCAGACAGCCAAGAAATAAAACCGACTTTTTTAAATACGCATTCTCCCTCCTGGCCATTACACAGATAAATTACCAGTCCAACTTTCAAAGCAGCATCAGCACTTTATAACTGTGTTTTCAGCCATTAAATGCAAGTTCACAAGCATTTTTTTTAATGTGCAGCGTATCAGTCCCCCTGGGAGAATTACATACTGAGGCTATGTATGTGAGGAGAGGAGGCACACTGTGCAGATGGTGCCAGAAACAGTGATGACACATGCTGAGTCAGAGGGCATGGTGACTCACACAACATAAAACATTCACACACACACACACACACATGTTGTAGTTTCTGGAGGGGACAGTTGGATATTTGTGTATTCAAACCCTGCAGCTGATCAGTGGCTCCAGTTTCTGTCTTCCTTTAAAATGTTATGCAATCATCACATACGATCTCTCTAATTTTAACAATGATCTTCCCTTTTAAAAATTAAGAGCTTCTTTTTATATTAAAGTTTAAAGCCACTTTCACCTTGAGGTAAGTATGCAACCTTTCACACTTTCTCCCTCCTTGCTTACATACAGAATCTCATCCATCCATTTGTTGTTTGCCTTAACAAGTAACTTAGCCTGAGGCTGATGCCTCTGCAGACACTGATGGAGCAGATGGTGAATGCAGGCGTGCAGTGGACCAACTTTTAGTTTTTTTAACACAAAATGGAGGAATCATGGAAATGGCAAACCCCTTTTAATCTGTTTTGTACATCTGGAGAAAGCAAATGACTGTGTTTCCTACAAAGTAGTGAGAAGGGGGCATCTGTCCTTTTACATTCAGAGCTAAAGCCGTGTTTGCATTCGTTTGCATTCATCAGATACACAAACACACTGTACTCTGACAAGGGTGTATGGATGAAATGCTGTATCAGGTTTGGGGATGAAATGGCGGTCTGTCTGCTCGGCTGATAATGTGGATCTTTCTGGGAAAAAAAATGGAAGATCACTTGATTAAGGTGAGGGGAAAACAGCTGCCTATTTGGAGAAGTCCAAATATTATAAGGCATAAATAATGGCATATTTTTAAAAAGACCATCAGATCCAGTAATGCTAGCATGTCAGACCAAGAAGAAGGAGCTTGGATTTAAGCAAAGCTCTTGATCTGTTGGTCAGATTTCTTTTAACCCTCATCCACAGCTAGAAGCTTTGTGTAGTAATTACCAGAGCAAGCAGCTGAGATTTTCTGACCTCAAGCAACTGCTGCTTTGAATTACAAGGGGTTAAAGGATCTTGTTGGTACTTTATAAATAGGCACAAGAGCATGACTGGCTAGATTTAGACTCAAGGTGAGGTGGAGGTTAGGAAATCCCCCTGAAGATCTGGAGAAAATGACAAAGAAAAATGATGCTTCTCTGCACATCCTCCCACCACCATGATTCTGCTTGTACAAATGGTTTAAAAATAGATGAACAGATAGAGGAACACGAATCCTCACTTGGCCCTTTTGTAGCTTGTTAGTCCTTTAGCTTCTTGCTGTAATATGCAGTTGTTGGTTAACATGTGATCTCCCCGTGCTATCACAGCCTGATTCATAATTAAGCCTTTATTTACCACCAGAAAATTTAATATGGTCACCCAGAGAGAAAAATCAGTAGCTGTATTTTCATAAGTGCGACGTTTGGAGAATTCATCTCCCTCTCTCTCTGAAGAAAAGCGAAAGCGCGGCGACCTGGGGTCCTCCATAAATATTTGAGGAGCACACATTATTTCAACGGCCGCACAGCGAAATGAAAATAAAGCACTTAAAGCCCTGCTCACACCCGCTTTATTAAAAAGCTGTCTTCAGAACTGGAGGAGGATGAGCAAGGTTCAGACAGGGGGGGAGGGGAGAGTGATGGAGTCACCTTACTACCTCTACAATTCAGGCTGACAATGAGGAGGACGCAACAGAATAAAGCAGAGGAGAAAGAGAGAAGAAGGTGTTGGTGTGAAGAAAAGAATAAATGAGGAGGAGGACGCCTTTGCTTATCATTTTCCTGCAGTGTGACTTCGTTCTGTTTCCCTCAACTAACCTGCAACTCCCTCAATTTAAATTAATGAGAGTAAAGTATAGACAAAGTAAGAAAAAGACTGAAGGAGGGAGCAAGAAACTAAAAGAATGCTATGTGTTGCCACACGTGTATATGCAGGATGAGAGCGGAGTGTGTTAAGCCCAGCCACTGTGCTTTTCATGGTAGATCATAAATAAAGCATGCACCAAAGAGGGAGAGCTTTTTCTGACTGTGTAGCTGTAAAATGCAGTTGTAGCAACTGAACATCAGTCCACAGCTGCTGCGTGTAAGTAAGCACCCGGTGCAACAAATCTGTTTCAAATGGACACATGTAGAAGAGGAAGAGAGCACGAACATCACAAGGAGGACTCTAGAGAGAATAATAGGGTTTTTTTATTCAAGGCAGAGGGATTCATATTGAAAAGCCTCCCACATTTGTATCAAGTCCAGGGCCGAGCCATGTGTTTGTATTCACACATGAGAATAAGAATATGCACCCACACAGGAAGCCAAGTCAAGGTGTCGCACTGGGCTGCATAGGATAACTTTGGAGTTTCCGTGGTAACTGAGAGCAGTCAAGCTCTTTCGTGCTCCTGATAGCAGCAACCCCACGAAGTGTTTGAGGAGCAGCTTTAACACACCACAGATAATGTTGTGTGTTGTGATACAGACCGGGAAAAAAGAGCTGAACGTCTCCGCGTGAGACACTGCGTTCTTATCCAGCCTCTCTGTGGTCCATCCCTTTTTTACTTCAGTCCTTCTCTGTCTTGCTGGTATGGTTGCTTTGCATGCACACACACACACACACACAGGCACACACACTCCATCTTTTTTAACCAAGAGACAGAGTAATGGCAGTGCTGCAGGGTGGGCACTTTGCCAAACTACACACCACTGCAATCAAATTGTCTCGAGAAAGAGTGAGGGGGAGAAAAAGGAGGAGAGGGAGAAAGAGATTCAGTTACAACTGCATTTAGTATTCAATAGATTGGATACAAATGGGGGGAAACATTAAGCATACAAATGTGTTAGCTAAAGGTCTCCAGTTGATGTGTAGTCAGTGGCTACAGTCTGCAGACCGACCTTCTCATCTATACAACAGCTCCAACATTAAAGGGAACATTCAGTATATATTGCAACACACTCAAATACAGCAGAAATATGTAAAGGTTGCACTTAATATTGAGTTGCATGGATTACAGCTCAGAAAGACTGTTGGAAATTAGCTGCAGCTGCTATTACTGCCCTTCCCTGAACTACTCTCAATTCTCCTAAAGGGTAATCATAAAATTTGTGTCAATGGGGGGGGGGGGGGGACAGAAAGGCACAGAAAGAGAGCAGAAA
>JAPZDY010000009.1:9358734-9377973 GCA_029783645.1 Ctenochaetus hawaiiensis
CACCTACAGGTGACAATACTCCACTACATGTGCAGGGCAACACTTTACCAGAGTACGAAGACACAAGAATCAGCAGGAAAAAGTTTGAAAGTAAGTAAAGTACACAGCAGAATGGTGCCTGTCACATTTATATTGTATTGCTGGATTATTATTGCTGATTATTTTTGCAGTATTTTTATGTTGCAATCAAAGTAAATCTTATTTTTACTTTTTTATGTTGGGTTTATTTATCCAAGCAAATCCTTGATTTTTGCAGTAAAGCTACAGCTGGCAGACATATGTGGTGGAGTTTTAGATTTGCCTTGTAAATCATGTGAAGTAACAGCATAAATTAAGTTAAAATGGAAATGCTCTAATGTGTACATAGTTGTTTTCCACCACTACTTACTGTGTCTCTTAGAACAGTTAATACAGGTACCCTCTCGGGGCAAATCCATCACAAAAACGCAGACATTAATCTGCCATGCCAGGGAGGCAAAACTCTTGAAAACCACTTAACTATAATGCACAAAGTTATCTGGAAGGTCAGCAATGATTGTGACAAATTAGAATTTGTTTCTGTAAAACACATGAATATTTAAACAGATGTATGGCAGCACGAATGCCGGGTCTTATCGGCCTAACAGCTCCATCTGGAGTCCGCAAACAGTTAGTGGGCTGACTTTCTTCCAGTTTCCTGCAACGGAGTCCAGCACAGCCAGAGGAAAGAATGACAGCAGAGTTCATGCAGAGCCAGAGAGTGAGATAAGCAGGTCCTACTCTGTCTGTTTTTTAACTCACTGTCACATTCGCTTCCTCACACTCTGCTCACACTCTGCTTGTTATTGAATCACAGCAGCACATCAGTTCCTAAAGACTATATCAGGGCAAAATGAAGAGGATAGCTTAATGGAAATACATCAGCTCTTATATATTAAGAAGACCAAGGCAAAATAGAAGATGTACCATGAGGATTCTTATGTTCCCTTCTGGGTCACATGACTGCCCAAGATGACCATTAGGATGCTGTTGTCATTTGTCATCTTCATTTGACATTAAAGCAATCATTTTTAAAGGAGGGTTATATAATTTCACATTTTAACACAGCTGCAAGAACTGTGTTACACAGCTGCAAGAACTCTGATCTAATTGTAGTTAAAGAGAAGATGGATCTTGAACTAGTTGGACCTGCTGAGGTTCTGACCCACAACCCAGTGAGTTTCTTACATTAGAGCTATGCGAAAACCACATGAACATTAGTGTTTGAAATAACTGTTATAATTAAAAGCTGCTTATAGAAACAAATCTCTGTATTAGTTGCGTTCATAGCAGCTTCAGGGCAGACATGATGGCATGCTAAGACTTCTAGAGAATGTTTTAAAACGTGAACAAACAATCAAAAAATTAGCTAACAAAGATTATATTAAATGATTTTATCTTCAAGTTCGGCTCCATGTAAATAGTGGAGGAAGGAGAAAAGAATGTTCAGAAAAATCCTACAACCCCAATATGGAAAAGGGTTGCGTGGTGATTTTTTTTTTTTGCTTCTGCTAAAACACAGCGAAAGCCAAGCAGGTGTGATCCAAGCCTGGATCACCTTCCCTTCCCTCCATAAGGAGAGCTGCTGTTTAAGATCAAACTGCAGCCGTGAGGTAGATGGACAAAACAGGTTTGCTTAATATGCTGAGAGGTGTTTCTTCAGATGTGCATGCACCTCACTCGTTGCAACATGATCATGGTTTCTTTTTGTAGTATCATATGATATCAGCATTTCTGTTGTTTTGCATGGATTATTTGCTTTGGACATTAACCAGAGCAGCCTGGCCTTTATTTACTCTGCTGACATGGTTGGTGGAAACTTTGGCAAAAAGAAAGTTCCAGTCCATTATACCAGGGCCAGCTGATCAGTCCTCAGCCAAACAGCTTTAACTGTTTGAGCAATAAAACAGAGGAAATTTGACCAAATAGCTCACATGATAACAATCAGAATCATATCTTTCCGAAGTCATATCTGAACTTTGAGATGACCTTTGGCCTTTTGAGCAGATGAAGACAGAATTTGCTGAAATGATAGCCAAAAGACACAACCAGAAAACTTTATGTAAGCAGCAGTGAGATAACGTCATCAGCATGCAAATGAATACATGACACCATCTGGTGACTTTTTGCGACTTATTAAACAAAACAGCCTCTTTGGTGTGTTTGTTTGTGTCATTATCTGTTTTCACTAACAGTCAAAGAGGCAAATCACACACTGTTTTCTCTGAATTCCCAATTTTCCAAATGCAATAATATACCACCTCAAAATCTTAGTGTTTTATGTAAGTAAACCTCACATCAAAAGTCTCTTGTTCCACTCGCAGTCTCTCATGCATGCTCTGATAGGCGTAATCCCCTCACCATGACTCTCACATGATGAAGAAATCCCATTCCTCACAGTGGCCGGTGGCTAAACACTGCATGGTTTCCCCACCTCGGCTCACATGCTCCTCTCCCACTGTAGCTAATGCTCTCTCTACGTTCCTTGCCTGTTTCAGACTGAACCACTGAAAGCGCAGGGAGAGTCTTCTCCCAGTGGTTGACAACATGAAGAGATATTTGATGATGACAAGGTTTCCTCTCTTGTGGTCGAGGAGGGACACCACGCAAAACGAGTCCAGTCCGCTCATTCCAAAGGTAAGAGATCGCTTTTGAACTTCTGTCTGCCACATTATGATTATTTCTGAACATGTAGTGCCTCTCTGTGTTGAGTGAAGTGTACTTTAAAGGTCAAGCGGGCAGTTCTCACAAACTATTACTTAGTTGAATTCCTGTGTGTCCAAAGACAGGTTCTGCAAAACAGGACACTGAGGAGCTCGGACATGTCACCTCTGAGTTGCACCAGACAGGGCCAAATAATGGACAGGACGACAACGACCCTGTATTTGCAAATCCCCGACCCTACTACAGATATTCTTTGATGGATTATTTCCTAAAATACTTCCTGTTCCTGTGCAACCTGGCGTTTACAGTTCTGGGCCTGCTGGTTCTTGGGTTGGGCATGTGGGGCCTCATCAGTAAAGAGTCCTTTGCTCAGGAAAAGATCGGCAGTATCGGCACTGACCCAATGCTGATACTTGTAGCTCTGGGCTCTGTGCTGACTGTTCTCTGCCTTTCAGGCTGTGTGGGCGCCTTGAGAGAGAACAGCTCCTTACTGAAGCTGTTCTCCGCCATGGTGCTGGTGCTCATCACGGCTCAGGTGCTGCTCGCCATTATGGCTTACAGTCTACAAGATCAGATTGGAAACTATCTGCGGTCAGGCATGTTAGCTGCCATGGTGCGCTACCAGGACGACTTGGATCTGAGGTTTATCACGGATGAGATCCAGTCAAATCTGCAGTGCTGCGGGGCGGATAACTACCGTGACTGGGAGATAAACATGTGAGTAGAGCGTGACTAATTGAATTTCTTTATAAAAACAACTTCACTTAGAGGTCACGATGTTGGAATGTCTTGAAAGAGTAAATGCGCTGCTCAGAGTGTAATGGATATATTTTTTTCTTTCCCTCAGATATTACAACTGCTCATCTCCAGGAGTGCTGGCCTGCGGGGTCCCTGCAACATGCTGCGTGGACCCTTTGGAGAACGGCACCGTGTGGAACTCTCAGTGTGGTGTTGGAGCTCTGCTGCTGGATGAGTTCACCGCTCAGAGTGTGATCTTCCTGGGCGGCTGTCTCGGGGGAATATCTCGCTGGATCGAGCAACACGAAGGCCTGATAGGAACAGTTGCGGTCGTTGTCCTGGGGGTTCAAGTTCTGACTCTGTTTATCACCACACGACTGCTAGAAAGCATCCAGTGGCATGAAGTTTACAGATGACAAGGGGTGATGAATGTATTTTATGCTGATATTTTCTGAGTGTTCACTGATTTCTCCACCTTGTTTTTTCACCTGCAGTATAAGTACTGTACCCATACACAACAACAACAAAAGACTCAGATGGCTGCGCCTGTTTTGCCAGTGAAAATGAAAAACAACTATTAATTTTAAGAAAGTAAATTCCAAAATAAAATGTGAAGGCAACAGGCCAAAGCACATTATTCAGCTGGTAAAAAAGTATGTTTTCATTCATTTGGGAGGAAATTCATCAAAAATATTTAATATATTTAAAATCTCAATGGCCAAGAAGACCCAACTTACATTTAGTAATGAGGTCAGCGACTCCTTCAGTAGTTTTAAATGTACAGTACGTGCCTTATATCTCTGTTGTCTTTTAAAGACCCTCACTTTCACCGAATGACATGATGTACCTTAAAGGCCATCAAATGAAGACACATCTAATAGTTAGGAAGGTTTCCAGGCATTCAGCAGAAACCAGGGAGACACTGCATCCAACCAAATATAAGTACCATAAACTACAGTTTATCATTTTTGCACTACAAGCAAAAGACAACAAGTTCCTGTCAGCAGATTTCCCCTCCTTTGGATAGAACCAGGCTAGCTGATTTACAATGTTTTAACTCCGAGCCAAACTAAGCTAACTGGCCAGCTGTAGCTTCATATTTACCATATAAGCATGAGAATGGAACAGTTCTTCACATCTAGTTCTCAGCAAGATGAAAAGAAGCAACAGAAGCAACAACTGCAGTCAAGATCTGAACTCATAAACTAACTTTATTCTCTCGGAGTTTGACATGTCCAAAATTTTGTGCTCAGGTTTAATTAAAGGTTTCTGCTCTTATATTTTCAGTGGTAACAGGATTTAATGTTGGGGAGGTAGTAAATATATTACAGTGAAATTACACTGCATGGCTACTACCAAAAGTACTCCAAAAGTAGTCGTTTTGCAGGCCTCGTGGTGATGAAGGACTGCATAGAGCATATATTAGCCTATTTAAATTTAAGACATTTGAGGCCTATGTGTCTATTTAACAGCTTGATACAACACATAGTCACAAATCTTTATAAATCTCCACTATATTATTTTTTCTAAGATATTTTTTTTCTCGGTCATGCCATGTGTAACTTTTGAATTGTGGCTTATTGCTGGATTATTTAAGTAATGTGTTACATAATGTAACATCTGCAGTTGTGTCACTCTGCTCAATTCTTTTGACAGTGAAAACAATTTCAATGCCACAAAAACCTTAAAAATCATTGATGTGTTGACACTGACATTATTTCCTATAATTACTTTACTGTTCTGATTATTTTGTGGTTCATATATGCTACTCTTTGTTGAAAAGGGACAAATAAAGCATTATAATGGAAATTTTAAATGTTAAATGACTTTAAAATGGCAGCTTATGAGTCTTGTGAAAATACATGTATTGACTAAAATAACTTCAGAAAAAAAGCACCTATCATATGCAGACATCTTTTTACATGTTTGTTTGTAATTAAACACTTTGAAAGGCCAATATTGACAAATCTATTGACAAAGACTCAGATGATGCCATACTGAGCCAGTTTATGTAGCTCTAGATGGCTCTAGGTTTCCCATGCATAGCGAACAACAATCTCTGAAATTAAAAATAAAGAAAAAATAAAAGAAAACATTGCATAATTTGTTGATTAAGTTGATCTCATGGCATATTTTATGGATTGCAGTTTGAAAAATCCAAAATTCTAGCACTTCTCTTATAATGTAATTAAATGAATAACTTAATCTGAAGTTCATAGAGCAAAAAATGGAAAAAGTACAATATGAGGCAAATTTCTCTAGATGATATAATATTAAATGTGTCCAAAAAGCAAGTGTGCATTGCTCAAAAACATGATCCGAGTCAGGGCTAACACTCACTTGCCTGTTTTGCTTTTCTATCTTTGTCTGTTTTCTGTTAGATGATGAACTGTGTTGATGGAAGCCCTCCCATACATGTCAGACTCCTCTGAAAGATTATGAGACAACCAGCCAATAAACTGTCATCATCTGTTGATAGACAGGTCTCTATGAATTGTGTATGGAACAGTTCATTCTCCAGGAATTGGCTGACAGCTGAGCTCAGACTGACCACAATAGACACATGAAAATGTTAGGACGTGTTTGTCATGTTGTCCATCAGATGTCAACATGCAGCGTAAAGACAGAGGTGTGGAATTTCCTCAGATTATATTCAATAATCCTTCAGTATCACCACCTGCAGTATTATGCAAAGTCTGCAAGCGAGAGCATAGTAGCATGAACTTTTCAAACATTCTCCTTTCATCAGCAGTCTGTCAAACTGAGTTGAATTCTGTCCCAAAGAAAATCTTCCCTGAAACACACATACATGAACATATGTAAAAACACACCTGGCCCTTTCGTTTCATGGTATACTACAGCTCCTTACTGTAATCTGTTCTATTCACACACATGCACACACACTCTGAACACGTGCATGGACACACACACTCTCACTTCCTGTCATATGCTACTCTCATAGACTTTCAAACAAAAAACCCCAAACATCCCAAAAACTTGTGTCAGGATCAGAAGATGCCCTTCATACAAATAATTTTTACTTGTGTGACCTATTGTGGTGAGTTTTTGATGTTATCATTTAATCTAAATGAAAAAACAGCTACATGCTGAAACTCTGAGATAAAAAGTGCTGAGCTACAGTTAGCTGACTGAGGACTTGTATCTGATCAACTTTGATCCGATATGTAGATTATTTTATTTATGAATCAATTATTTATTTCATCTATAAATTTCAAAAATAAAAGTAAAAAATTCAAAAATCACAATCAAAACTTACAAAAGTTAAAGATTATGCCTAAAAATATTTATTTTGCTGTAGTGCGAATTAAATCAAGTAACCAAGTACAAACAGTTTTCTGTGGTCACCAGTCTTGTGACCTGTCGTATTTAACTACTTTTGCCGTCAACAGTAACCATAGGTGTCGCCAAATCTTTGAGATGGCCGCTGTAAGTATAATTTTGAGGTACTTATTTACACTGGTAATTCTTCTTTCTGGTACTTTTTATGTCTTAGTTTGCTATTTTCTTTAATGACTTTATATAATCTGTTTATAAAACTCCATCTGACATTCTTTAGCGGTTATAATTAAATGATGGGTTGGTAGGATAATCACTAGCACACGGTCTGGATGGCCAAATAACCTGCAGTGGTATAACGACGCCATCTACTGGTGGTACATAAGAGTGACAGCAGTTATTTTAGCCGATTCCACAAAAGATCGTCTATTATATTAACACATCACTCTGGTTTAACTTTCCCATCGGGCAGAGTTTCTGTCACTTTAAAATACAGTTAAACCAGCACAGGACCGTAATAAAGTTCAACAACTTTTTAGAAGTGTTAGGGTGAAATGTATGGCTACAAAGATGGGGAGTAGGTTATTTTTTTCTATGGACTGTCTTTAAGCCTATCTGGGCTCAGGGAGGTGTCATATGGTGCTCTTAAATGCCTAACGAAGATTGGAAACCGTACCCGGAAAAAGCCACAGAGTGAGAACTCTTCACTTCCTCCCTCTCGGTCGACTGAGGTTAAAGTTCGTAGGTTAAAGGCTTTACACGCCGCTCCACATGTGATATTGTTTTGTCAAGATATTTGTAATGTGATCGAATAATTGCTGTAAAATGGGGAAGAATAAGAAGAACAAAACGAACACGTCAGCAAAACAAACGGAAACCGCCGGAAAACGTCCAAGGTAACGTAAGGAAGCTAACAGAGACATTGCTTGCTAGCTGACATTTTAGCTGTTGACGTTAGGTGCGAGCTGTTAAAATGCCAGTCGTTAGTTATCCTTGAGTTCTAGTAGAGACATCTCCATGCAATTTACATGCTTGTCAAAAGCTAATATTAACTTCACGTTTTCTTTTATGCTATATGGACTTTTATGTGACCTAACTTCAGTGATAAGAAGCTCAAACAAAATGGTAAACCTAAGAAAGCCAAGCCAGACCACCTCACAGACATCCCCTTCAGGCTCCGAGAGATTATGAAGAGCAAGGAGAGAATGAAAACGGGTCCCCTGAGGGCCAAAAAGCTTAAAGAGGGTAAGTATATTTATGCCATGCATGCTTGTAACATTTTCTAAGACGTGGGATTGTTCATAACTAGTAAGGAACTTGTTTCTATCTTTGTAGTCTTCTCCCCTAAAGGCAAACCAGAGGATTCCCACGGTGAGGACATACCTGTCCCACGTTTCAGGAGGAAAAAGGATGAGAGTGAGAAAGCATATGTGAGGCGCATGGAAAATGAGACAAGACACATCCTCTTCCTCACTGAGAACCAAGTAGAGAGGAAGCCTGAGCTGGATGCAGACAAACAAGAGAGGCCTGCCGATAAGGGCAAGTCTGAAAAAAAGAAGGAGTGAGTTCACAGCTCTTTACTGATATATGGGATTTGAATGAAATGTGGATTTGATTAAGGGATTGTCAATTCCTGGTTGATACTAATTTATTTAATGTTTGCTGTTTTGATACAGGCATGATAAAGTCAGATTACAGAGGCTACAGCAGAAAAAGTTGAACAGACTGGAAGCCGAGATGGAAAAAGAGATGTTTGTCGGTAATAAAAACATGTTTTGAAAAGCTTTTGAACTTAGAAAAAAAAGGATATCAGGGAGCAGCTCCTTTCTTTATTATTCAGTACATGCGTTCACTGACGAGACTACCTGGCCAATATCTATATGGGAGGAAAAAAAGGAAAGCATAGAAAAAAAATTAAAGCTGTTAAACACTGAGGTGTTTTTATCAACTTAGGTGCCAGATATTTACCATAGAGACTGGTGTGGATCAGAACAGAACTGAAAGCGAATGTTGAACAAAAACTTTTTATAATAAATGTGTGGGTTGCTTTGTTTATTTTGCATTTGTAACATTGCAACCATTTGCTAACACATTTGCTATAGTCTGACTTATTGGGTTTGACTGTGGATGGAAGCCTGCCACTGGATGATCATTTATGCTGCTTAGATCCTTCAAAATTCATATATGTAAAAAAATTTGTTTATGTTCAAACCAGAGTATGATTCAAACTTGTTTGTATGCTAAAATTTTGGATTTTTGTTTTGTAGATAATGTTCCCTTTGGTGAAGTTACAATGGCTCCACCATCTTTGAGTGCCAAACCCAAGAAGGCTCCGGTCAAACCTCAGGTAACGTGCTACTCAGTCATCATATGTTGTGTTTATGATCATAATGGTTGAGTAAGAGGTTAAATGCATTTATTCTTCTCTTGCCTGCATCATACAGAAAGCATCTAAGGAGCTGTTTCTCAACTCCATGCTCGGCCACACCGTGGCATCCACAACCAAGCCCTCTATGGCCCGACAGAGAATCATGGAGGAGGAGAGGGAGCGGGCAGTGGAGGCCTACCGTCATCTGAAGAAACAGAAACAGCAGCAGCACGAGGCCAGGACTGCCAGTCTGGAAAAACTCAAGAACCTTCAGTGACGTTTTATGCCAGAGACCCATAAATCCCTGGCTTCAGTCAGCAGTAAGGTTCAGAAACAGAGACTGGTTGTAAGATAACCATCAGCAGACTGTATGTGTGACTGTGTGTAACTCTGGACCTGTCAGGAAAGGAAACAAAAATTTTAAATCACAGCCCACAGTATGAGGTAAGAGGTTATCAACATTCATCTACAACTTTGTGTATCAGAGGTTAAGGTCGAAAGAGAGCAGGATGTTGTTAATGCCTGTTTAAATGTCTTATAAAGAAGACAAACTGGTCAGCTTTAACTCAACTCATCCAGTGATGATTGGATGAATTCTATTGTTTTTTTTTCACCCTTGTTACTGTGTCAGAATCTAACTTGTATTGACACTGTTATTACTCAATATTTGCATATTGAGGTGGTTACATTTTAGGAGCTAATACTGTTCGATTTCTCACCTGAACACCCATGACTCTATTCAAGTTTGTTTGAAAATGTAGTCAAATCTGCATCAATCATTTCCCAAATCGAAACTTAATGGGCCTCAATATTAAAAACAGTGTTTATAATGCACAGGTCCCATTTGGTGTAGTAGTTAGGACTGTATCAACAGGATTATACAGTACAGTGCAGTTTCACCCATCTACAGGAACCGTACTGTAATCAGTGCTAAAATGCTATGTAGAGCACCTTCATGGCTCCATATTTAGGCAGTGATACACTTCTGATTGCTGGCTGTGGTGCCACTAGATGGCAGTCCTCCAGCAGAAAGCTGGTTCTTTATTGTTTGTATGGAGATTTGGCATGACATATGGACTTAATGTCTTGAAACTTTTTGAAAATTAAAAATGTATTTTTAATTGACCTATTGTGTGTGATTTAATGGCTGTAGTCTTTAAGTTTTTACTTAGTGTAAATAAGCATAATTTATATGTAAAATGTAAAAGAATTTAGTTAATAAAACAGTCTCACAATGAGTTTTTTGGGAGTTCATTAGGGATTATTTGACTGATGAGTGAAAAAAATTGGGTAAGGTACAGAATTAATTATTGAGCTTTGAAGTAGCAGTTGAGAACACATTCAGTGGCTTTAATGAGGCTTTTAACACGATGTGATCGTCTATCAATATTACATTTTCTTAGCTGCAGTTAGCAAGGCCAGGAATAAACTTTGGACCTTTGTTATATAAGGAGAAATTTAAAAAACTCAGGAAAAAATTTGATTAAATATAAAAACTGTGCATATTTTGCTTTCCTTCATACCTCTGTGAGAAACTGAGCCTTGCGATAAATAAATCACATCAGCTTTTTAAATGCAGAGCTCTTATTAGAGCCTGGCACAGCTATTTACTTTTGTAATCCTTAAAAGGTTTACCCTCATGAACGAGGCCTTTGTTTAAATATTGGCCTCTGAGACCAACTGTACAAATTCAGAGATGTTTTGTTTGACAACTTCACCTCTCAAAGCATCTGAGCTCTGAAAGCAAACATTATATCTATAACATTTTATGCAAGAGTGATCTACTGAGTAATATCACCAGATGTTATTACCTATTTCTACTGAATCGCTATTGTCTGGTCAACGGGTTCACAGTTGTTCCTGTTCAATCAGCTTTTTTTCCCCATCTGTGTTTATCCATTGAAGGTTGTCACAGTGACCAGGATATGCATTAAGCGGGGACAGCTGCTTGTGATTGGACTCCCTTGAGCAGAGCTCAACCACCATTGGTCATGTAACCACCCGCGACCAAGTGCACAAGACAGCTATTCATATTATTAAGAGGTTTACAGCTGCTGCCTGTCAGAAAAAGATGCTGTTTTTGATTTCAGTGCAAGTCACTGTTGATGAGGAATCTATGTCTTGCATGGTTTAAATAAAGGTTTCATTTTTTTGTATTGAGTGATCCTTATTCTGCAAAATGACATCTTACCAGTTTCCTCCTGTAATGAGATGCATGAATAAAATACAACTAAGGCTCCTCTGGAACGGCACAGTGCTGCTAATTAATCCCATGCTAACCAGTTCAGTGACATTAGACAGTGAAGCAAAGAGGTGAATGTTGCAGAAAATGCATAGAAAAGTGGTGTATCTATGTCTGAAAGCTCTGTTTTGTTTAAAATTATAAATTGGCATGACAAGACTAAACTCCCTCTTTGCATGTTTTTTTTTTTTTCATCTCTTTGAACGTACTCGTAGGGCATCAAAGGTTGCAGGCAGCAGAGTAAAATCTCGACATTTTGCACACATGTTCTTTTTTCTGATCCCTCTGATTTCCAGTTGGTGAGTAATTTCCTTTCTGAGCGAGTACTCACTGCTCCTGACAGTTCAGGATGGTGGGAGTAATTGGGAGAAAGCCTACTCAGCCTGCTGCTAGGCAGCCACAGCTCACTCTGAAGCTCTTAAAGTGTGTAGGTGTGTGAGCATGTCTGTGTGTGTGTAAGACCAATAATATTTAAATAACTATAGCTCTATGTAGAAAAAAGGAAGAACTCGGAAGATGTCGCGGCAGGTATTCATACTAAGTAATACCTTTCTTTTATTGTTTTGAATATAAACATATTGTATAGTATGTTTATTTCAAAACCATGGTCCCTCTGTGTTTCTCTGTGCAATTAAGTCACACTTAGCCAATGTGTGTATGTTTTTCTTATGAGATATCATGTTGAATCTCACAGTAATTTCTAAACTCAAAATATAGATGCGTCTGCTCAGTGGCCCAAGGATTGTTATAGCTTTAGAAAATAAGATTACATGAATTTATTGTCACTGTTTTGGTGTGACATTTCTTTACTATCATTCCTGCATCTTAAAATAGCTTACAGCCATGTTCAGAGCTGACATGTCCCACAGTTTATCACGCATATGTAAATAAGTGTTCTGAGCATTATACTCGAACATGGCAATGCTAGTGGCACTTCCTCTTATGTTGTGTAATATATGCCTGCTGTTGAGTTGTTTTGCCTCTTATAATCCACAAAGCAACACAGGATTTAAGTAACCTTTACATGTTTAATAAGTTAGATTTTATCAGTTTACATTATATTTTTTATAAATTAAAGACACTACAAAATCAAATGGCTATCAGTAAAAATTTAAGTCATAATATAATTTTACAACTCAATAGAAGAGAGTTTTACCGCATAATACAGACAGAAGATATACAAGAGGAACAACACATTGTTAGAACACAATAACTTTCAATATATCTAAAATAAAAAGAAATTTGTACCAGTACTTATCTGTACCTGAATTATTTAATGTTTCTCCACTATTTACCCACAGTGGGTTTGGTGCCACCTGAAAGTTTCATACATTGTTCCACTTTGGGATTTTGTTTTGTAGACCTATGAAAAGTAGAGATCCTAGCTAGAAGGGAATGTACAAGCTTCCTCACAGAGATACTTACATGCCACTCTGTTTCCTGGATTGGAGAGAAGATATGTGAGCAAAACTAGGTAACAGTTTTAATTAAGATGTTTATATCACAAACTAGTTACCATAAAGTAAAAATGGAAATGAAATGGAGGAACTGGGGCACAACTTTTCCATATGAAAATCATTTTAACTAGGTTAGTCTTCACAAGCTGCCTGCCACCGATATTATCAGTGTTTTTATGATCTCTGATTTATGACACTCAGCTCTCAGCATACAGAACAGATAAGCAGTATATACTAGGATCTCTGAGGATGGAACAAACCTCTAGAGATTGTGGAGATTTATTAAAGGCTGTAACATTCGAGTGACTCTTGGCTCGCGCTGCCAGCGTGTGACAATCCTCAGGGGGTTAAGGACTCGGTCGATCGAGGCAGGGAGCTGCTACTTCCTGGAATCAAAGACGGGGCTCTGGCTCGAGGGATCATCGTTTCTTGGTCCATCTGCAGAAACACACAGAGAAGTGATTAATTCAGATGTGGCAAAGAAAATGTTCTATGTGCTTCAAATACTGTATACAAACTCACCTTAGTCAGACCCTTTGCAATCAGGGCTATTTCAGTGGGCTGATATACACAACTTCGTAGCTGACCATTATAAGAAGCATATGGAGACACTGGCTTTGTGGAAGCTGATTAAGAAAAAGGTAGAGGAAGATTAGAAATTTGTGATCTTTGTCTGGTTCTTTACTCTATATTTTTAGTTCAAGTTCCGCATTAAAACAATCTTTTAAAAACAGAAACACAACATAAATATGACACCAGTTTAGTAACAAAAGTGTCAAAATATGTGACCATGTCAAACTCCGATCCTTCATTAACAAACATGACAACCAAACAACTGGCTGTCACTATTCTCCTCTCTCTAATTAATTTTTGTTTATTGTAGTAGATAAACCTGATAATCACTGTGCTATTATAAATATTCCCGATACTAGCATAACATCGAAAGACTTTCAAGCAAAGTTTACGAGTAAACAAATAGCATTAGGTCAAGCATTCAGAGCCATTATATCATGATTACTCTTCCTGAGTAACTGACCATTGTAACTGCATCATAATTGGGCCAAGGACATAATCTTTCATAGGCAGATCAGACTTAAGAAAAGGGGGATGCATGTTGCCTAAATGGCACATATTTAGTTTCACTCTGAAGATAGATACCCATTGTCAGTTACAGTTCACTGTCAGAGGACCGGAGATCACAGACAGGTAGGCGGGTATGTGTGTGTGTGACAATACAGCTATTATCTGATTAATTCTTCCTAACAGGAAAAGATATTCCTCTGATGTGTTCTTCTGTTTTTGTTTTTGCATAGCAAGCCCCACCTTATTCAGACTGATCAGCCAGTTTTGCAGGGAGTAATTATAAAACTAACTAACTAATCAACCCTAACCCAAATGTATTTTTGGGGGATTTTTTTTTAGATAATTTTTGTTAGGAATTATTTTTACGTCTCATTGGTCTTTTTCTGTTGATCATTGTCATTGTGGCTGACCTTGTTTTAGCCAAACACATAACAGATTTCTTGGTAACTTTTTGTAAAAGCACTTGAACTAAACACACTCGAAGATAAAAGTATTGTGGTCCTGAGAGCTCAATGCACCACAACATAAGAAAACACATGCAAATACAAAGAACAAAACCAAATACAGAAACAGCAGATAACTGGTACCTCCCATTACCTACGTTGTTGTGCTTCATTAGTTCATACAGTTCACATGTGCTTGTCTAGAGGTGTGTGTGTGCATGAGTAAATAATTTGATTGGAGCACTTTTTTGCTGATTCATTGTGGTTTGGAATTCTAATGATTCAGCACCCATCTACACATAATAAGACATTGTTTAATTTTAGAGAGGTATGTTTCATGCTGTACCTGTTGGAGACTCGTCCATAGAGAAGGCTTTATTCTCCATGTACACGTTCTGGTGGGATGGCTCCGCCTCCTTATGGATGTTGTCATAAACCAGGCTCCTGGCAGGATAAACATGATCTCCGTCATGTGGCTGCTCCTGGTCTGGGTCTTCCTGGGTCAGCAAGCAGATTTCTGGGATGGTGTAGAAGAAGAGAAATACCCAGGCATTCGACACCACAGCCACAGCCAAAGTAGGGTCGTCCCAGCTGGGATTCCCGGCCACTCTGTTCCCATGGATGTACATTACAATCCATGCTACCCAGATAGCCAAGCTAAAGAGACCTGTGACCAGGATGAAAACTCCATCCCGACGCCACTGCTTGTGCTTGTGTGTCAGTGAGGGAATGGGCATCAGCACCACAGCTAGCAGCAGAACCATAACATAGATTAGAGACATAACAAAGTCCTTGTTGACAATGTTGCAGGAAAGGTCAGGGACAGTGATGACTCCAGGTGGACTCCTGACCACAGTGATGATAAGCCACTCAGTGTTGATGATCACCTCGACCAGCCACAGTCCCAGGGCTCCCAGGCATAACAACAAGCCCCTGGGCCCCTGGACTCGCCGCTGCAACAGGGCAAGCCATAACCCGTGCATCACCAGGCAGGCTAGACAGCCTGAAAAGAGCACTCCGAATAGGAACCTTCGTGCAGCACAGCTGGTGGAGTACCGACCCACAATGAAGGCAAAAGTGAGTCCAAAGAGTCCCAGAGTAAAGATTAAAGTGCCTGCCTGCAGAGCCACCGTAGCCTTTCTCTTCTTGTCTGTCACAAATGGTAATGAGGCCATGAGGATAACGAATAGAACAAAGGAAGTCATCAAACCAGCAGCAGCAACAGCTTCCACCACGATCCCCCACACTGTAGTAAGGTCACACAGGTTGTAGTATATGGAGCTGACACCGGAACCACATCCTTTTGGAGCACCGGCCATGGCTTCCCTGCCCTGATTTTTCAAAAAGTGCTGCAACAAAAATACTTCATTATTTACACACGCATGCAAATGATATATTTACAAACAAGTATTTGCATCCTTATTTAGTAAATGCAAAAGCAACACTTCTGGCTTTGCATGCATCTAAAAACGAGAGTAGCCTCCATAGACTACATATCACAGTCAACAAATACCACCTACATACTGTTCAAAAGAAGTCTTACTATGTTATACTAAAATTTCTGTCCATTTAAATACATTTTTCTGAGTCCCCGAAGAATTCAACAAATTGGATTCAGGGAGACATGTTGTAATCACAGCTCAGCTATGATCTAATTTGCAGAGGCATCATTTTAACAGAAGACATGAGTATTCCCAATAGGCCTGTTCCCACCAGACACAGCCATACTAGTGTCATTCCCTGGTCAAATACAGTTTCATTTTAAGGTAAGACCTTTTAGTATTTCACTTTAATTTCATTAGTTTCTCAGTATGTTGAGTTTGGATAATATTTTACTCATTTAAACATTCAAATATTTAACATTTAAAAAATTACAATCAGCCTGTCAACAGGCCTGTAACCAAAAATTGACAGAAGAACATGATCAACGTAGGTATCTCCAAATTTAGTTATTAAAAAGTTTTAATGATTAGAGTATCTTTTGCAACACTAAAATAGGGATTTATTTTATCACTTGGAATAAAATTGGAATTTTGGCAAATATCAATACATTAATTTCAGAATGGCAGATTTAAGTTTCCTACGTTATGATTATCATAAAGCTTATAGAAGCAATAAAAATAGGGCAACACGATGCGTCAAATAATAAGAGAACTAGATTCATATATGGAATGACTTACCAGCTGAACTGAGGAAGTCACGCCGCTCCAACAGGTGGCTCAGGTAGATTTGCTTCGGTGAGGATAAAACCCGCCTGAGAGGGGGAAAAAAAACACCGCCTCGCTCTTTTTTTTTCTCCGAATATTATCAGGCTCCTCGCCGATGTTTACACCGATTTTTAAGCGTTTAAATGTTCACTTCATGGATCCTCGGGCTTTTCGGGGCGGATCATTGACAGTCCTCCATCTGTCCACTCCTGCTGTTGCTATTGAACCATGTAATAATGGACTCACCGGTTTCAAAGCAGTACGGTTGTTTTACTTATTCCTACCCGGTCTCCTCAGTCTACGTAGAAATAACACGATTTCAAACTTTCAAATAGCGTTCAGTGTAAACGCCAAACTCCTCTGACTGCGATACTTTCTCTGACTACTTCAAGCCGGCCTCAGTGGTGTGTTTGCAGCTTTGCATACTCTGTGAGATTAGGTATCCAGCCTGCTTAATTGTTTCAGGCAGCTTACATTCAAACAAAGGAACCACTCATCTCTCAAGTGACACATTTCCACTTTTTTTATTAAGGCTCTGCAACATGGTAAGAGCTGTGACATGGTTAGCATTCAGAGCCTCTGATGTCAAACGCATTGATGATTGATGATTAATGGCTTTCACAGGTTTAGTGATTAGATCAGTTTACTGCAGTAGCGAATGGTCAGTAAAATTAGCGATGCTACACTTTGAAAATACTCCACTACTAGTTAGAGACGTGCTTTCAATATTACATGCATTCATTTTGCAGTAAAAATGTCCTTGGTCAGTTTACCAATTAAGCTTCAATGAGGACTGTATGATGTTTTTTGGATTACTAATACTATTGCATCATTGTGTTGTATTTTACTGTTGTATATGTTAAAGGTTTAGCTCATTTTAACAGCTTCACATACTCTTGCACAGTTAAACCTTAAACACATATAATCTGTAATATCAATGTAGTAAAGTAAAATATCTCCACCTACATCCCTCTGAAATGTAGATGGTAAAACTGAGCTGCATACAGTGAAATACTCATATAAAGTTCAAATAGAAATAGGGCTAGGCCCTCCTACAGTTTGTATATAAGTAAAGTACTTGAGTAAATGTACTTAGTTACATTCTAGCACTGATTTTGTGATTAGTCTCTAAAGGGATTTCTTATGAAATTATCAGCTGCTGCACTTATAACAGCTTTCATTTGAGTTGGCCTACTTTCAGTTTTTTTATGGAGGGAAAATTGCTCCTACTGTTTAATTTATGAATATTTAACCTTTAATGTATGTAATTTAGCTCAACTTTAATATTTGAATTAAAAATGTATCCATGACATAGACAATCAGCTGAGAAAAACATACACTAGAGCAGTGAATTACAACCATGTTTGAGTTATGATCTCTCTCATAAGGGTTACTTTGGAACAGTCAACATCAGTTTGCAGAGCCACCTGGTGGAAAATATGGTTACAGGAGAGTTGGACTCGTGTTACATAATCAAATTAGATTGCAAAACAAAATACAATAAGAACTTGTTATTGATCTGTTGTAGGCCAGGCCACTTAACAGCCATTTGATTATTAGCAACACTGACTGATGCAGTTAATGTAAGCTTTTAGATTGTCTTTATTCAGTAAAATAAAGAAAAATCATAGTTTTTTGATAATAACACACCCTGAAACTTGCTGAAATACTCTGATAAATATGAAGCTACAACATCAAATCTGTCTCTTAGATTGTAACTAAATGATGGATTAAAGATACCATGGGCTGTTTTTTTGCAAGATTAGCTGCTTTTTGCAATGACAAATTGAGTTATACAGCATCTTGCTGTAAGATCAGAGTGTTAGAATAAAAGCAGTATAAAGTTTCTAAAGCATATTTATAGATTTCTTTGATAGTGTGAACATTTAAAGTCAGCAAACTTTTCTCATCATCTCACTTTTTACTGAAATCTAAAAAATGACAGTCTCATGGACAAAACTCAAATAGGTTTAATGCAAACACTAAGCTAAATTTAGTGCCTGCTGTATGTGGAGCATCTCAGCAGATGCTTGGAAATATCAGTGTGAGACCCAAATATAGATTACAGCGTTTCCACATATTCATTTCTTATGTGTTGTTTATTTTTTCATTTCTATTATTTATCATTGGATATTTGATATGTACAAGGTTTACAACATGTACATATATAAAAAAAAAACATTACTGTTTCATGTTTCAGAGACCCGATTAGCTCATGCATCCCCTCTGGGTCCAGCACAACAGTAAGGTCATCCCGGACACCTTTGTGAAGCTTACTCTGGCATTCAGCCTGTACTAAACATACTGTTTATACTGCGTGATGGAGCCCCCTGTGGTGCATCGATTGCTCAATGGATCCCATCCCGAGGGGTGCTCTCACAAATTCAGCAGCCCGTCGATCAGCCCCTTTGCATTGTGGTCCTGTAAGCAGATTCTTAATAGGAGCTGATCTCAAAGGAGAAAGCAATGTGACCTGAATAAAGGACATGCCCTTCATAAATGCCTAAAGAGGGCTTTTATTCTGTTTCACTGTGTACCTAACAACAGTTAACTGAGTTGCATTTTAATGTATATCTACATATATCTATATCTATATATCTATAACTCTCTCTCTATATATATATATTTAAAAATAGTTATAAAGATGCAGATAGATAGATAGATAGATAGATAGATAGATAGATAGATAGATAGATAGATAGATAGATAGATAGATAGATAG
>JAPZDY010000009.1:9378073-9391722 GCA_029783645.1 Ctenochaetus hawaiiensis
ATAGATAGATAGATAGATAGATAGATAGATAGATAGATAGATAGATAGATAGATAGATAGATAGATAGATAAAGATATATATTCAGCATTCATTTAATGAATTGTATTCTTGTGCATCTGTATCCACCTCTAGAGAGTCCAAAAAATAGATGTTGCCACCACATCCAGCATGATCCTGTGCCTCCCCTATGTTGTCTCGTCCAGTTTGTTGCAGCAGGCTTCATTAGTGCTTCTCAGCAGCATTGCTGTCCTCTGAGAACCTGTCAAGTTATTCATAGATGTGGCTCAGGTCAGGGTCTCGCAAGAAGTCTACTCTCCTGTATTTTTTTCTGCAGTCTGGCAGCCCTCGGGGCTTCACCACAACCCAATTCCCTCTGAAATGATGTCTTCCCTTGTCTGTCTTCCTGTAGTGTGCACAGTAGATTTGGAGCTATTTTGAACACATTTGTCACTGTGCAGCATCTTTGTCTAAATGTTGTGATTGGACTAATGGCCTTGTCAGTTGCAGTGTTTGTCCTTATAAACATTCCAGATCCAAAATGAGTGTATGTTTTTGGAAAGACTTTGACAGAGATCTCAATATTGACTGACCCCCTGTGTGGCAGATCGATGCTGGCTGAGGGATTAGTAAAGGCTGATATAAAAGGCACTGTAAACAGCTCTTTGAGCCCTGAGGTCATGACCACAACCATTATGTATTATGTGTTGTCATTGCTGCCATTTCACTTTGAAGCGTACTTCGGTTGTTGTATGTTATTCTAGGATGTGTGATTCTATCTTTCCATGCGACAGCTGAGTTCACATTGAGTTGAAATGGCATTTATGGCTTTGGTATTGATTATCATAGTATGTTTCCTGCAAGGGCAGACCATTAATTCCATATCCAGCGGAAATTTGTATCACACATATTCATCAAAACCGTGTGACCTCTGTAAAGTTTGTGAAAGACTGCACCTAACATTAGTCTAACATGATCATGCACAGTGGCATTTTAAAAAAAAACTTCTTTTTTAATAGTCCTGATTGGCAGTTGGATTTGATAAACAGAGCTCACCGTAGATTGATGAGCAAACCCGGCACCAATGAGATCATCCTCCCATTAGCGAGATTAACATGCCATCAGAGAAATAATTGCTCTCAGCTGAAAAACTGTCCAACAAAATGGATTATGAAATTTGATTGACTGCAGTTGGTCACACAAATTAAAACCTCAATTACTTTTGGCGGAGAGTCTCAGTGGCAACAAACTGTAATTAACTGACTAATTATATGGCACAGAACTGAGATATAATAAACAAAATTTTGCAGTCCAGAGCTTTGCTGCATCCTGAGCGCCATTAAAACATGAAACTGTGTTAATATTGATTGTTAATGGTGCCTAACTCCCCTGACTTTTTAACTTAAAAAAAAGAAAACAAAAACCATTAAGCTGAGTCCTTGGCTGGCCCGGTGCCACTGATCAATGCCATGTAACATCCAAAAGGGAGGAATTCAAAATCAAAGCTGTCGCTATAGCAACGCCCCTGCCAGATTCCACCAATCAATGGAGCCCGTGGGGTTGCGAGATGCGCCAGGGAAAGGCCAGCGTCCTACATAAAGAGTGCGGGACAGGGAGCCGGGCGGCACACACGGGGCAACACACCTTTCTGCACGCACACGGCAACGGCAGAGCAGCAAGAAGAGGAGTCAGGAGAAGAGTGGCACAGAGTGAGGAAGAGAGGGGGAAAGGACAAAGGAAAGAGAGGCAGGGAATAACTGAGAAGAAATGGTACGCTCATGTGAACAAGGCATCCCTACCGGGCTCTGTGTGGGCACCCTGCTCCTCTTAATCCACTTCCACTCTGTCACAGTTAGAGGAGGTAAGATAACAAATAGCATCAGCTCGAATTTTTAATTATGAAAGGTCATATCACTTCATCATCTTTTTTCTTTGATGCTTACATTGTAAAAAAAAGCTGTATTGTTCTATTTTAGTCCAGCTTCACCCATACTGTCAGTGGATAGTAGGGCACAGCATGAATGTATGCTCGTGCTCAGCCTCGGGGCAGAGGATGGGTATTTATCTATTCTACTCATCCTGTCCTCATCTATCTGTCTGCCGAGTGCAGAGAAAGACAAGCAAGTCCATTTGCTGCCTGGCTTTGTGCCGCCTCAGTAATACAGTACAGTACAAGCACCGAGGGCAGGCTTTTCTTACTCCTCAAAAGAAGGTCTGACTTTGACTGATATTGACCAAAGGGCCACATTCCTTTGCTGTCAGATTAGATTTTATTTAAAGTTCCTCATGAGCAACTCATCTAATCTTATATTTAGGGACCGTGTATAAAATGTTTTATTTAATGTTTTCTGCTCTTTCCATCTTGAGTGGAAGAGACACAAACATTCTTTATTCGTAACTTTTTTTTTTTGCTCTTTTTTTTTAATTTAATCTCTCAGATTTTTTAAAACAGAACCAAATTTAAAAAAGGGGAAATTTAACAGATAGTTTATGCTGTTACCCCAGTGTTAATGGATTTGGTGATTTTTCAGTTGGCTACGCTGTGCCAGGATCATTTGTCATCACATCCCCACACGCTCCACCATGCTCAGCTGGCTCAGGGTGCTGGCTGGCTAATTGGAAAAAGGTTACTTTGAAGTGGGGGCTCTTGATTGTGGTAAAGATATGAAGACTGTGAGGCGTTCCAGGGATCCAAGTGTGCTCCCCCTGTGTCTCATTAAACCCCCAGCAATAAGCCACTGATGACTGTGGCAGAGCAGAATGGAAATGCTTGTCACGCTGAGTCTTTCATGTGTGATTCTCCACTGTGTGGCACTTGTACTTACCCACAAGAGGGCCCATAGAAGGAGCCATCTGCAATAGCGTTGCAAAATCCTTTCTGTGCACCTGGTACCGGAGGTTTTCTGAGTCAGCCACCTGGCTTGTTGCTCTCTTTTCCTATTCAGTGAAACCAGAAGAACAAAAGGATGTGCTACACGGCTTTTTCCCTGACACATATTATCAGTTGCAGTCTAGTCAAAGAGTTCGGGAGCACTTTTTCCAGTTCGTGCTGAGTCAAATCTCATTAAAGCTGTTGTGAGAGACAGAGTCAGGTTGATGCAAATTGTTATGATGAAAATGGAACATAGGGAAGAATGTGAGGCACTTTCCAAATCCAGAAATTGAATGAAAACAATCTCACTAAAAGCTGATACTAAAGTGATTCTACTGTTGCTGTTAATCCACCATCTTGCACATTCATTTTCCACAGCTGCTTTGAAGCAGGAGGTGGCATTGGACAACGGAGCCACAGTGCTGAACCACTCCATGAGTTTGGTGCAACGTATGGAGACCCTGCTGGCCATGGGGAACGGCAGTGATGTAACTCTCCGGGTGCAGACCATCAACACAGACGAAGTGAAGGTGATCCAGGCACACAGCCTGGTTCTCACAATGCAGAGTGACGTGTTTGAGGAACTGCTGCTGAGCCGCAACAATAGTGCTGTGGTTTTGAGGGAAACGCCTGACTGTGCAGCTGTCTTTGACAAGTTTGTCAGGTGAGAATGACTCAAGGTATAATCATGTATCCAGGGTTAATCAGGTCAATCATATGTAACCATTAAAACATGGTGGAGCTGAGTGTTCATGTTGATTTTTGCCTCTTTTTGGAGGAGTGAGATGCTCAATCTTGTGAAGTGTTCTAAAATTACATGGATTGTTTTAGACCTGCAGTTGAAAAATCGGACAGTGTGGGTTTATGCAGTGACTCAGATGTGAGGAGAGGAAACAAGCTTTAAAATAGAGCATGTTTCACTGACTTTACCTATTCTTGCAGGTATCTGTACTGCGGCGACATCTCAGTGCGACTAGATCAGGCCATTTCCCTGCACAAGCTGGCCAGCAAGTATCATGTGTGGGGCTTGCAACAGGGTCTGACCCAATATATGGCCCAACATCTGTCTAGTGATTCGCCCACTGGCCATGTGGTCGGCTGGTACAACTATGCACTACAAATTGGGGACATGGCCCTGCGGGACAGCTGCCTGCAGTACCTGTCCTGGAACCTGTCTTCTGTGCTGCAGAGTGGAGAATGGGGCTCCATTAGTGAAGACCTGCTCCTCTCCTTGCTCCAGCGCTCTGACCTCATTTTGCAGAGTGAGCTGGAGCTTTATGAGGCCCTGGAGGCCTGGATTAGCCAGAACAAGCCTGTCAGTGCCACAGTGGAAAGTGCCCTAAGGGCTGTTCGATATGGCATGATCCCCCCTCAGCACCTCTTCCGTCTTCAGAAGCAGTCATCCCTCATGCTCAAGTATTATGAGTCCATCCGCGATCTACTCTACCTAGCTTTCCAATTTCACTCCGCCTCACCTATCCAACTGGCCAAGTACTTTGATGTCAACTGCAGTATTTTCACTCCTCGTAACTACCTGTCCTCTTCCTGGGGTTCCCCTTGGGTCATCAATAACCCCACCCGTGATGACCGCAGTTTCAGCTTCCAGACCCAGCTGGGGCCCAGTGGCCATGACTCCAGTAAGAGAGTGACCTGGAACGCCCTTTTCTCCCCACGCTGGCTCCCACTCAGTGCCAGGTCAACCTATACCGAGCTGGGTGCCATGCAGCCAACACGCACAGATGGAGGTCGACCTCGCATCATTGTAACACCAGCCACTTCTAGCCCAGACTTTGCCGGTGTGAGTTTCCAGAAGACGGTGATTGTGATGGCAAAACAACAAGGAAAAGTGGTGGTTCGCCACGTCTATAACTTCCACCAAAGCACAGAGGAGGCCGGGGATTTCCTGCTGGATGCCGACCTGCAGCGCCGTGCGTCAGAGTACCTAATTGACAGCTCCCTCTACCTGCACATTGTAATAAAACCTCTTTACCATACCCTTCTTGTTGCCAGGAAGTAAAGGCAGGAATTTAGTGTGGCCTCATCATCGGTTATCCACCCTCCACCCACACAATCACATGCACATATTCCAAAGTAAACTCATATCACAGCACATGTGTATGCATCAGGTCTGTGAGATCTCCTATGTTGAATAGTTTTTGCATTTCTGTTGTCTTCCAGCCATTTAGAGGGGAGGCATTTGATACAATAAAGAACACACAATTTCTTTTCAGTATTTTATTCATACTAAGGAAAAAAACACTCCAATGTACTGTATTTGTTCAGGTATTTTATAGCCTGGCACTTTGTTCCTTGAATCTGTTCATTCTATGTGATGGTTAAGGTGTGTGCATAGGTACAATAGAAGTTTTGCTTTAAATTTGTTTTTTTTGTTTTTTTGCTTAATTTTATGCATTTCACTATTCAGCTGTCAGTACTTGTTTGTTGTTTACAGATCATAATGTGTTAATTAAAGTGCAATCCCATCATCAGTGTTCCTTTGTAAAAGGTAGGTTACTTACAAGACAGTGATTGCTGCAATTGCAGCCATTTGTTGCTCTTTTGATTTCTTATTTATTGTTACACCTGCATTTTATCTAGCTTTTAAGGTCAATGTATTATTAGACTGTGTAAATTTCATCCAGACTCTCGTTTAAAAAAAGACTGTAATAAAATACAAAAACATCAAAAAATCGTTTGTAGTGGTCTGTAATTAATTATAAAAATAAACATAAAAAATACATTTTTGGGTTTTTTTGTTTGTTATTTTATATCAGTGTTTGGGAAATTTTCGCAGTTTTCTTTACAGAAAAGGCACTCACGCAATAGATACTACGTATCCCAAGATGCTTATCAAGAGGCAGGAAGTACGTCATTACGTCGCTCGCTGGAACCTTCAGCTGTCAGACTTTGGCCACCCTAAAAGTGCAGGTTTTGTTAGCAAACTAACTCGAACTGTACCACCCGCGCCGACTTTATTTAAAGTTGTGCATTCATCCGTTAATCGATCTTTGAGCGAGTGAGCTGGTGATCGAAGCGCCAATATTGCACGAAGAGGAACCATTTTGTTTTAATCGCTGCTAGTTTTTGCAGAAGCCAGCGATCCTGAGCGGGTGTAAGGCTAGATGCAGGGAGGGAGGGAGTAAAAAAAGGCAAAAGTCTTTGTGCTTCCCTTCCCCCTCATCAAAGCAAAGGGGAAATGTCTCTGTCTAAAGGAGGTAAGTGTTTTGTTTTTTTTCCAGTCGTTTTTATAACAGCCGTGCATTTATTTTAAATATCGCGATGCACTTTGCGTGGAAGTAATTTAGCTAGCTATGTTTGAGTAACGTAACCTTGCCAGGTGGAAAGCTGCATGTATGAGAGAAGGAAAAAGAAGCTAGCCAGCATGTCTCTCCTGCTTTCTATCAATATGCGAAGTCTCTAGACACTCTGCTGTCTGAAGGTATTCATTATTTACCTGTTGGAAGTGTGCTAAATGATATTTTTATTGTTCACATTTTGGCTAAACGGCACGCGCATCGTTTCGTTTTAAGTTCCGATGTTGTGGTAAGCTAACACCATTTTTCCCGACAATAAAGGAATTTTGCCAAGCTGTAATTATCAACCAACTTGCCCCTCAGCTGGAAATCACCGCGCTTGGATTAGTTTCTCCCTTTCGGGAAAAGTAAAGCACACTGGGACCACAGGTGTTTGGATTTTTTCGGCCCTATGATTCATGACTGATCGATTGTCTGTTAGCGCAAAAATATTTTTAGCGCCGCTTCCAGGGAAATGCATGTTTTTTTTCCATGGTGGAAATTCCTTTATTTTTAAAACATGCCGCGATGCCAAATTACCCAACAGCGCTATCACACACTCGCCTTTCTATCAATCGGCTATGTGTGTGCTGTGTAATTACTGTACGCTTTTGAATAAAATACACACCTTGGAAAAATCAAGGTCCTTCCTCTGCGTCACGCACACACACAAAGCATGATGATGATGTCAATTTACATTTCAAGTTCACCGCTTGTGCTGTTACACAATCATACTAGCGTTACCATGGTCGGGAGTACACACTGTTTTGAGAGGGCTGTGTAGATTGGCTCAGGCAATCACAGCCTTTGGCCTACCATGGCATGTTTTGACTTGCAGCACCAATACCAAGTGCAGCCTCTCTTTGTTGACAGTTCACTTGCTGCAAGCAGATACTCTGTGGCTGCTACACAGGTTATGTGCTGTAATTACTGTGCGCACCAAAGCAGGCCCCAAGTGTCTTTTGTGAAAGTGCCTTTTTTTTTTTGTTATGGACACTGTAAGGACTTGTGCCTTTGGTGGTCAAGGGTGGAGCGGGCCTAAGTGCATTGCAGTGCTATATCTGCGTATTGCTGAGGCATGTTTAAAGATTGGGTTCTCCCAAACAGCACCGATAGGGTGGTGTGGAAGATTATCTGTGCATGAGTCATCCTATATGGACCCATGCTGGAGCTGGAGCTTCCTGATGGTGACTCGCCACCCAGCTATTTACACTTTGATCCCATGCACAATCCAGAAGTATGTGTTACTGCACTGTGGGTAGTTTCCACTGAACGTCTTTGGTTTTCTAAGAACTGCTGCATTTCCTGTCAAAGTTCACTGCTGTTGTTTGTAGTAGCTGATACAGACCTCAATAACTCCAACACACCATCTGCAGAAGTATTTATTTGATTAAGATACAATGACTAAAACTTGCAATGAAAATTGCTGTAGGTCATTAAATACTTGCCTGTGCTCAGCGGTAGCTGATCTGGTGGAGTTTGCACCACTTAATAAGGCTGTGATCTTACCAAAGCTGCCCAGGTTGATTTCAGTCCAGGCACTTTGCTGCATGTCATCCTGGCTTTCACCCTTGCCTGGCTTGTCTCTTTCCAGCTGTCAGTATCACAGCAAAGCAGAAATGCCAAAGCATAATCCTAAAGTAATTACTTTAATAAGTGTCTTACCACATAAGAAAAAAAAATATTTTTTTTATAAAAATTTCTGAATGCAGCTGGTGCATATTTGGTTGTCAAACAAGGTTTCATTGCACACTTTGATATAAATGTTTAATTTCAGACAGTGGCATGAACTACAAGTAGGCAGTGCGATTTCTACTCTGCATTGCCAACTCTCTTGAAATACTGAACTAATTTCTGAGATAATGGTATCTTTGTACGTGTATTTTTTCCCTTTGCTACCACAATATACATTGACTGCAGCTGAGGCTGATGTCATGGCACTGTTGTGTTCTTTCAGGCTCAACTGGAAGCAGGTCTTGCAGCCCAAAGCTGCTGTAAAGCTGGCCTCAGTTGGCCTTAATGGGGACAGTGAGCAGCAAGCAAGCCAAGTGAAGTGACATCATATTTCCCAAAGGGTCTCTGACAGTTGTTGTGTTTTAAGCGGATGTGTCCAGTCCGACTGGCTGTGAGTCATATCCCACCCCTAGTCTCGGCTACAGGGTCACTGCACACTCTGTTACCTGAGAGGGGCCAGTATGTCAAGTTTGTTAATACTTCACTGTAAATTTCTCAAGCAGTACATTTAAACTAGGAGCAGCACGTGTGTACTACAATTTTGGTTGAACAGCTTTGGCACATTAAATGGTTTTGTACTGTACCACCATGTTTTTGTGCTACCTAAATTTTGTTGCATGAACAAAAGGCTCTTTAGTCTTATTTGTCAGGTCATCGGAAGACTTTCAGTACTCATAGTTATCCCACACAGAGGAAATGCACAGTCTATTTTTGACTGAGCATGTGTGAGTAAATCACACTTCAATCTCTCCCTACCACATGAGACTGCCGTAGTCTGTCCAGACACTGTAGACCTATTTTAGGGCTGCAGCACAAAATGGACCTGTCTGACGTTTCAGTGGAAGGCCATAGAATCTAAAATCTTAGCAAAACCTCACTTCCCTTCCAGCTTAATCTGGCAAAGAGGGGTTTACCCAATCTTACTTCCTCTACGCTGGAGTTGTGTGACTCAATCAATGGCAAATGCAACCCCACAGTAATACCGACAGTTGAAATCACACAAGTAAACTCAGCCGTTTCTAACTTTCGCTAGCTTGCATTTGTTTTAGGTGAAGGTGACTTGTTTGCACATGAAACCAGTTTCTCTGAACTGGGTTAGAATGTCTGCACAGCCTGGCCTGAGTGTGTGTGTGCAGCAGGACAAGAACAGGAAATAACCAGCCAGGTCTAAATTGTTTCTCATCATGTCCCAGTGGGGCAAAATTGTGGCCAAGTCCTGGCCCACACACGGATAAAGGTCAATAAAAGTGTCCTATTTTTCCTGTCGACCTTGCAACAAGAGTGAACATGCTGAACACGAGTGTCCATGTCAAGAAAAGTCGAGTTGTTTTTCCTGTGTTGTTGCTCGTAGGGCCGGTAGCTGTGTCATTCTGGCATGGACTCCCGGCCCCTTGTGGGAAGTCCCACAGGCTGCTGGTAAACTGTGTTTATGAATGGACTGCTGTCAGTGATTTAACACAGAAAGGTCCCAGAGCTGCAAAGTTTACAACATCATACTCCAGATATTAAAACAATGAAGAACTGAAACAGAAAAACAAATTATGCTCAATTTGATAGCAGTGATTAAAACACGAAAAAATTATGACAGGAAGGAAAACCTGATTCCCTTGAATGCACACCCCCTCCCTCTCCATTTGAGTCATCATACCAATGTCGATTAGTCATTTAGTCCACCTTCTTTCTATTGCAGGGCTTCAGCTTTGAGCACACCTAATCTCCAGTTAGATAACAGATCATTTGCTATTGTTTCTGTCAGAGGCATCTACAAATGGATTTTAAGCACAAACACACTCCTTACTACCAGAATAGAATAACCCCCCCTCTATCAGCAGGTCAATGTGGACATATGAAAACCAGCACAGTCCATTTAGTTTGCACTTAATGATCTGATTTAGAAGTGTGGGTCTCTATTGTGGCAAACCTCTGCTCTAAAATGAGAGTAATGTGGTAAACAGCCTGTAGATGTGGAGTCCATTTGCCTCAGTCCTTCTACAAAGCTAATCATGCTAGCTCATGCTTGCTGCTAAATACAGCTTCAACAATCAATGTACATCCATTGCAGGGCTGAGGTTGAAATGTTTTTCTGATTTGTAATTTCTTAGCAAAGAAGAAGAACCCTGGGCTGAAGCTGGCCAAAGAAGTGTTTGCACAGCCTACACCAGCAGCAGCAGCGTAAGCCTCCTTTTTCTTTCTATGTTGTAGTGACAGAAGATATAATACCACAAGAAGCTCCAAATTGGTGCCAGGATGCTAAAATGGCTGGGACAATGTAAATAGTATTTGCAAAAAGCAGTATATAGGTATTGCTGCACATGTCGGCCAATAGGTAATAAAAAAGTGCAGCATAGTAAGAAAAAGATGTGTTTCAGGCATTTCAAATAGTTTTTTGTAAAATTTACTTTTGAGTTCATATCTTGGCTGTAGATGTTTACAATAAAAAACATGATTGAATTCTAATCAGTAAGTTAACAAAAGCGGAATACTGGTTGATATATTGTTTTTTTAAACAGCAGTTTTAACTACGCTCCTTGATGTTAGCACCTGTTTCAAAATTTCAGCCATGCTGTACTTGAGAACTGTGTTTTCTTTTTACGTCAGCATTAAGCAACATTTTTTTTAGATATGCATATATATTTGACAGAATGCATAGTCTCTACATTCCACTTAGAGCAACACTGCCTGGTGCAAATGATTATTACAAGCACCAGAGAGAGTAAGTCCTTGTATGTTTAACTTGAATTTTAATTGTTTTAAGCACCAGCTTTAACCCACATTGCTCTCTTCCTGCAGGCCCCCTAGAGATCTTGACTCTAAAGCTTGCGTCACAATCGGAGATCAGGTAATGTTGTCTGTGTTTTCCCATTGAATGTGGCTGTGCTATCATTTTGCTGAGCTGTATAAAAACACGAATGTAACATCTGCCTCTTCTGTCCAGAACTTTGTGGTGAAGGCCGATGACTTGGAGCAGATTGCAGAGCTGGGCAGGGGAGCATACGGGGTGGTGGACAAGATGAGACATGTGCCTAGCGGTGTTATCATGGCTGTCAAGGTAGGCTAGGAAGCTGCTGCTCAGGTTACCTGATTTAGCTTCTGTGTAAATGCACCAGGCTTTAAAATAGTACCATGACACACAGACGTATTCAACATATGAGCTCAACTTGCAGACATTTAGATGATATCTGTTGGATCTGTGACATGTTATACTGAGGGCTATAGGACACTGGACACCATTTGATTTAAGCTACATCTGTCCTGCTGATGATACTGGCAGCCCAATCTGTGATGTCTGTATCCACAGAGGATTCGTGCCACGGTCAACACTCTGGAGCAGAAGAGGCTCCTGATGGACCTGGACATTTCCATGAGGACGGTTGACTGTTTCTACACTGTCACCTTCTATGGTGCCCTCTTCAGAGAGGTGAATAAACAAGAACATGAACTCTATTACCCTATTTACAGTTGAGCATGCAATCATTTTGTTTCTTATTTTGTCCCTTTTCAGGGGGATGTTTGGATCTGTATGGAGCTGATGGACACATCGCTGGATAAGTTCTATAAGAAGGTCATTGAGAAAGGCAAAACCATCCCTGAGGACATCTTGGGCAAAATCACAGTAGCAGTACGTTCTGTCCTATATTTTGCACCATAAGTTTCAGTGTAAAGAAATAGTTCAACACGTTGGAAAAATAAACTTATTTGCTTTAGTTTCTGGAAGAAAAAGTAGATGAATGACTTGATTTGTGGTTTTATGAGAAGTTAATATTACAAGTCACATCATTTAACCCCCTCTAAAACCACAAATTGTCATTTTTACGTCTCAGTTTGTTTGGATCAAACAAATGAGAAATAATGCATTTATTAGAACAGATGTGACAAAATACAGTAATGGAAATGCATCATATTACTTAATCTTGCATCAAGGTATCACTGTGAAGCAAAATATCAGTATTTTTATTAAAACATGCAGGTGCATTAAACAGATTCTCTTGCTGTTTCAACTCACCAGAGTCCCTGCGTAATGACACAGGTCTTCATTTTTCTGTCTCTTGTAGTTCAGCCTTTTGCTTACGACCACTTTACATTGTAATTATATTTTCTACATATTGTTTAATGAATATGCAGTGCAATGTTATCTACAGCTTAAGGTCTTGAAAAAACTTTTTAAAGAATTTAACCTGTTCCTTCATTTTCTCCACTCTCTCCACAGATTGTCAAGGCATTAGAGCATCTGCACAGTAACCTGTCAGTGATACACAGAGGTAATCAGAGCATCACACCATCAGTGTGCACAGTTTTCAGTTACCTGGCAATGTTTCTTGCTCACCATTTCTTCATGTCCTTCTTTAGATGTGAAGCCTTCCAATGTTCTTATCAACACTGAGGGCCAAGTGAAAATGTGCGACTTCGGCATCAGTGGCCACCTGGTGGACTCTGTGGCCAAAACAATGGATGCAGGCTGCAAGCCCTACATGGCTGTAAGTGGGGATATCAGATATCGGTACCAGCTAGCTGAGATTTAGAGAAAATTCTCCAGAGATTTGTAGATGGATTGCCTACATCAGTGTCTGAGGTCTCCAAATCCCTCATTTGTCGGAGTAAAACCAGAAATCCACGTCAGAAGCTCCATAAGCATTTTAAAATTTACACATCAGACTTGTCAAGCCTGTCCTAACCGTGAAGTGTTCAGACATTACTCCCAGAGTTAATATGCCAATTATTCTAAATTCTCTCTACACACCTGTTTAAGTTGACAAGTTTGTTCTTTACTCCTTTTAGTGGGACTTCAATTGATTTCTGATATTAAAATAGCTTATATTAGTTTGTATCTGTTATTATAATCACATCTTGTTGTCTATTTGTGTAAAAAAAAAAAAAGGAAAAATCACAAAAAGAATGCAATTGTTTCTTATTGCTGTTCGACTTATTTGTAGATACAGGTAGTATTTAATCTATTATAAATAACTTTCATTCCAGCCCGAGCGTATCAATCCTGACCTCAATCAGAAAGGCTACAGCGTCAAATCAGACATATGGAGTCTCGGTATCACGATGGTGAGTCTCTTCACTCTGCTCAAAGTTAGAACAGCAACCATATTTTTACATTCAGAGGAAATTAATGTATCACAGCAGATATCTGTGTTATTGCTGCTCTTCACACGCCCACTAACTCACTCTTAATTGCAGTTAAATGTGATTAAAGACCTGCTACTAGAACTAAGCATGAGGCTACTTCAGTTATTGCTAACACTGATGACAAAAACTGAAATGTACACATGGGGTCCAGTCTCGCGTAATCACTTTTTTCGGTCTAAGTTATTGTACAATAATAATGAAAGAATTAACTCGTTTTCTGAACAGGATGTGAAGTCACATAGAAATATTTCACAGCAGTGAAAGCTGGGTATTTTCAATTTTTTTCTGTTGTTTTTTAAAATATATATCCATCATTGTGCTTTTCGTCATAAATGTCTCTCTGTCAATCTGCCCTTCTGACGAAAGTACACTTGTGATTCTGAACACCTGTTCAAATCTGATTATTACCACATTTGTGGTGTAAAAAGAGATTTCATTACAAGTAACCTCTAATTCTAAACACAGCCAAGAGGGGATTTCCAGTATGCATAAAACCAGTTTTTGCATATTTGGGTGTTATAATTACTGGTACTTAAAAAGAAAAAAGTACTTACAAAAAATTGCATTGGTTCCAGTAGATGGGGGGGGGGGGGGGGAATTAAATAATAAAATGTGGTTG
>JAPZDY010000009.1:9395626-9419310 GCA_029783645.1 Ctenochaetus hawaiiensis
TATTACCAAAAAAAAAAAAAAAAACATTCCTTTATTACCATGAACACTATCACAGTTCAAACAAAAAAAACTTTATGAATATAGCACCTCCCATTCAAAGCAAAAGCAATCCAAAGTGTTTTACAAGCAGACAAAACATCAGAATTCAGAGACCAACGCACACCAAAGCAACCAAAAAAGCCACAAACAAAAAACTAAAATAAGACAACAAGAGGAAACGGGTATATAAAAGACTGAAATAATTATAAGGTATTACATAAACAAACTAGCTATTGTAAAAACAGTAAATTGTTGGAAAAAATAAATTAGAATAAAATAAGCATAAATACTAAAACCGTAAATATGTCCCTTGGACTTCAAAACAGTCTTACAAAAAAGATTTTTGTGAGACTTGTAGCTGGACATCATGATTTATTTGAAGAAAACTCATGAAGTGAAAGTCAATATTTGTACTGGAAGCCAAATTTTCTTGTTTCATGCAAAAGAAAGCTCTCATCTAAAGTGTTTTCACTCAAATTTAAGAGCAGGTTTTCTGCAGTATACCACCAGCCACGGATCTTTTTGCAATTTAAGCCGCTCATCAATTCACTTAATTCCTACTTCAGTGTCACTAACAGTTCCACTTAAGACTCTTATTCCTGCAACCACACACTCTGATCCTGACAAGAGATACCGTAGCTGACCGATCCAGCTGATTAAAGGAAGCAAAGTCGTTGGGTTTCCAGCAGCAGCTGTCCCCAACTCTCTTACTCTTCTCCTGCATGTGATACTGTAAAGAAGGTACGATGTAATGAAAATGTAATTCAAGCAAGGGATGGTAATGGCAAACCTGGCCTCAGCACATGAGCACAGAAACTTAATTCCACTTGTTGGGTGAATACAAGCTTTTATCTGGATAGTTATTTAGAAATTACCATCAACAAGGGTTAGAGATCTAATTATTTCCAGTGCAAATTCAATTATTACGATTACATGTCTTTTTTTATTACAGTATGCGTGTTATGAGTAACATTACAGTTTGTGTTTGTGTAAACATCCTTATGTAAGCACACACACGCTTCTTGGCAAGTCGTGATTCTTCAGAATGTGTGATGAATAGAAAGAAGAGTCTCATTTTGATGGCTCTTTCTGAGTGCTTTTTTCGCTGTGAGTGTCAACAACAGAGGTCAACAAAAAGCTCACTTTGAGCAGGCCACTCTGCTCCAAGTGTGTCCGTCAAAGACCGATGACTTCATGCCAGGATGAGGAAACTCAATGCTAGTGGACTGCAGGCAGTCGTCCAGTGTTGTGCAGGGAGAGTGATTTGCCAGCCAAACCAAAGACCCTCATTTTAGGAGAGAAGCCTTTGATGTAAACTTACATAATGCCGCTCAAAAGATTGTCGTGTGAGGAGGAAAATAGGCAGCATCCAGTTTAATTACTGTCTCAACTCAATTCAATGTGGACTGTGATGCAGAAGTGAATCCAAAAACCTCTCTGGACTGCAAATGTGCATTTTAGGAACTCTGCAGGGGAGCAGTGAAAGTAAATGGTTGGGCAATTGTGACTTGTTTTGTACATAATAACAATTGCATGTCATAAATGCAAGACATTAGAAAAAGTTGTGGAATGTACCTATATGCATTTATTCATTTTGGGGTTATATAATACAATGCACCATTTTTTACTAAGCTAGTTTCAAAGACGTAATAAAATGATTCTTACAGTACACTTTAATGCATCAGCCATAACAGTCAAATAAAAATATCATGGTATTCACATGGGCTATTTTGTGTACAGTGAGCACTATTACTTTTGATACTTGAGGAACATTTTGCTTTATATTTGCCTATTTAAATTTAGTGACATTTTCAATGCTGAACTGCTTTTACTGTAGAAAATAAATTTAAAAATGTGTGTCTGTTGTGTGTATGTTGTTTTTCTCTTTTAAGGATTCACTGCTGTGGGTCGACTGTCAGCACTGACAGCATATTACCACCAGGGACAAGTGCTTTGCTCAGCAACTCAAAAAACTTAAAAACCTTCAAAATTCCAGTATTCAAGAAGTGTGAGGTCTCATATCAAGATATCTCTGTTACAATCTGTGCGTTTAGTGGCAGAACATTTGCTACATCACAATAAAGGTTATTTTCTCAACACTTTACCTGAACCAGGCACTTTTGCACCTAGATTTTATACTTGAAATACTAATAGATTTTTTGAGGACAGGTGTTATTTTATTGATTGATACTCCAGTGATGTCCTCCACCTTTTTAACAGTCAAATCTAAATTTCATAGGTCAAACCACAGCAAAACTTCGATTCCACAAGTCTAGTGCAGGACAGATCTTTCTACTCTTATTCCAGTCTTAAGTAGATGTGTCAAAGGTAGAGAAATGCCGCTTACACATTTCTCTCTCAGCAGCTCCTATAATTCAAGAAGCTAAAGAAGCTACTGGGCATCTGTACTTTTCAAACTTTCATACTTTCTGATTGGCCTTTACGGCCTCCTTTTCTCAGGCAGGTCAGATCTTACCAAGAAGAACGAGTGATTGATTTGTGCTTATTTTTTGCCTGCTGAAGTTTGGGAACGTTGTTTGCTGTTGCCCCAGGGGACAAACAGATGGACAAGACATGGTACGTATGTGCACTCCGTTTTGGAATCGTTTCCTTAATCTCACGCCAGATCTCACGATCTCCTGACCTGCCTCCGTCCTGGAGATGGATATCCAGAGGCAGCATTTGCGCACCACCCAACAACTAAATTAAAGTGCTACACACACACACACTCAGACAATGTTGCATACAATCATGTTCATGACTGTGATGTGCCAGTTATAATGATTATGCATTGAGATTTTTTAATGGACAAATGGGAGTTGTGGGGGAACCTTCGGACGTCATCCCCCATCAAACCTCTCTCTCTGTTTCTTCCAGTGGAAAACGTGGTTGTCGTCGTGCCCTTAGATGGCAGACTTCAGCAGATGATGTTGCATAAGTTTCTCCTCTGCAGGCAAGATACTGAGTGGCCTGTGGTGGAAAGTTAGAATGAGGTCCCCTTTTCTGAAGAGGGTGAAGGAGCCTTTATGGAACCAGATCTTCCTGGGCCGTGGGCTGACACAGCGCAACCTTATGCAACATGTTGAGCTCCTATTGCACCATGGATCTAGATCAGAGAGGGGTGGAGTGATGAGCACTGACATGGACTCAGACATACATGACAGGTTGAGCAGCCTTGAGTAAACTCATTACTGCTGAAATTAGAGTGTGTCTGATCTCTACAGATACAGTACATGCAAACATGCACATATTGTGTAACCTACACAAGAGGAAATGTTATGTCAGAACACTATTTCAAAGAATACTGTCATTTAAGTCTTACTGTCGGCAGATGGGTAAAGGATGAAATTTCATGCAAGTTGCCTTGCGATTCAGCTTACTATGTCAAATGTTTGGTCTATCACTTTTTTTAAAGAAATTTAAATGATACTTTTGCCATTGAGAGCATCATGTGCATTTTGATTTGAAATTAGACTTGGGGAGGCAGACATGTTTGAAAAGTTTCCCTTGAACTTCAGACCAAAATTCCAATGGTTTAAAAAAAATTAACCCAGTGTTGATGTTATTTTTATAATACTGCTGATTAAAACAACCCTTTTTCTGGGTCATTTTCTACCCATGGGCACAGGTTAAAAATCACTATAATACTAACATATTTTTTTTCATTTTTATCTGGGAAGTCAAGCAATGATTTAAGTGTAAAGTTGAAACCACATCACTGATTCACAATTTGGTGTGTTCAAGTTTTAATTGCTGCAACAATAAACAAGATTTTCCAGATTTGATATAGAAAATTTAGCTTATTCCTCTAAGGTTTGGGCTAAAAATTTAAAAGTGCTGCAGCTTGAATATTACAAAATTTAATGCAATGCTAGTGATGAAATGGTAATGTTAAACCTAATGTGTAAGTCTGCAATGTTAGACATAAACTTCCTTCTTTCAATCAAAAGCCTCCAGGGCAGTGATGTGCTCTCTGGATTCAAAGGAACAGGCGACAAAGCAAATGCTAGACCATGAATAAACCTGCAGAAAAGAAATCTCTCAGAGGGAACAAGTACAGGACGAGGCAATTACATAATTACATTTTGGTGACTTGGGAAATATCTACTGCTGTATTTCAAGCTTCTCAGACTTCTTAACCCAGTTGGCAGCAATGATTACAGTTATGAACTGCTCTTAAATGACGTTGGATAAGAGGTCACAGAGCTACATATCAAGTATAGGGCCAAAGCTGGATTACGCATCCGACAGACGCAGTCAAGAACATAAAGGATTATAAATAGAACCTGCTTGAGAGATATTTCTTAAACTCTGCAACTTAAGAGGAAGATATGCTTCAAATTGATATCCCCAACCTCAAACTGCCTTCTGTAAACAGAGTTTAAAGTAGTCTGAACTCACTGGAAATGCAGCTCTCTAGTATTTCACCATTACAATCAAGTACAGCAGCTTGGCTTGACTAGTTTGTGCTGAAACAATCCTTCTGCAGAGGCTCTTCTCCCTTGTGTTGAAGGTGATATCTGACCAGATTTGATAGTCGAGCCTGGATTAGACCATGTCGTAATTAAACCCCCGAAGCACCGGTGGCAAGCATCCATCACAAATCACCGGGGCAAAGCCTGAGAGATCTGTCTGCCACCCATGCTGTTTCGCATGTGCAGACCGATGAAGAGTGCATGTGTGTAAATAAGCAGATGTCACCTTTTCGGAGCAAATATTTGCGATCAGTGATCCTCATTCAAAACAGGTGACAGCATATTTGTTCAAAGTGGCAAATGTGAGAGATTTTCTGCATGACCTTTCCGGCCACAGCTTACTACAGCCTGCTTGATTTATTGTGTCAGTTAATGGCTTCAATAAATGAACGGATTCAAAAGATCAAAACAGCTAAGTGAGAGTGATCTGCACTTTTAAAAACCCTCCTGATTTGAGTTATTTCATAGTAAGGTGATCAAATAATGATCCCTACAGGAGATACATGTTCTCATGCCATAAAAATAGAGTGTGAAACATTAAAATAGTCTCTAAATAGCTATCAGCAATTGCATGATGATTGCTTATGAAGGATTACAGTTACAACATTTAGATGATACTGCAGATTGAACAAGGTGGGTGTGTGTTGTTTACTGCATGATTCGGAACATTTGGACTATTTTAAAACATGGGACAGCCAAAGAAGGTGAAATGTAATATCGCCTCACTCACTGCTGGAGGAGAAATGCTGTGGGCTGATGTCAACGAGTGGAACAGCTGCAGCGAGGAAAGGCCCCCTCTCCTGTCAAACCACAGCTGAATGCAGAGCCCTCGCCATCCAGATCCGGCCAAACATTGTCATGGGTGAATATTTACACAGGACAAATCAGTTGCTCACACACTGCAATTTGATTCACACCTATATTATGCTCCAGGGTACAGTTTTCAGCCATGTCTAAAGAAGGAGAGAAGGATTTTTTTTCTCTCGTTTGACCTCACGTCTCCCATTCGCCTGATTACATAAATGTGTTTCCGTGTTTCCATTAATGACCTCCAGCATTACTGACAAGCACCTATTGATCTACCAGTTATGTTGTGGTGCGCAGCTCAGCAAATGAGCAGAGAGACTGCTAACACCACTCAGACCAGGCGTCTACTCCAACTACTAGAATATTGTAGAGCGACATGAACAATGTGAAAGAGTTTTCAAAACTGCAGTCTGCACATAGAAAAAAGTCTGCACAAAGAAACAAAACCTTCTATATTTTAGGCATGTTAGTGGCGCCTAAAGGGTGGGATTGTCTGTCAGTGATATCTGTCAAATATCTCAGCAACTATTGGATGCATAGTCTTAAATTTGTGTTACCTTAAGATGAATGTTGAATAATTTATGATCCCCTGACATTAAATTTGTCCATTTCTTTTTGTTTGTGACCAAATACGTGCATTTTAAATACCTGAAAACCCTGTAAGCCTTAGATGAAGTGTTTACTGTTAATCAGCAAATTTTAGCATGCAAACATGCTGATATAAGATAGTGAATATGATAATAACTATACATGCCAAATATCAGCATGCTAGCATTGTCAACAGACACACATTAGCATGCTAATATTCTAAAACCAAATTTGTGAATGAACTTATTAATGGTAAGCATTATCATTCTACCTTAAACTAAAACATCAGTTTGTTAGCATTGCAATAGTGAGTGGCTAGCATCTAGCTCAGGTACTAAGTAGCCTCACAGACTCTCATCTTATGAGTTACCTTTTGCAAGAAGGTGTGGGCCTTCAAAGACACTTTACCTCAACCTGAGATTAGAAATTTACCAATGCTACCAAAACCAAATTTCACCAGATCAAAGCAACTGTCAAATTATTTCTGCTAAAATCAAAAACATGAAGTGCTAAAATTTCTCAAAATGGGTTTCAGCCAAAGATTACAGTAATGGATCTGAGATAGTTTCTTGCAGTTGGCTTTCTTCAGATTCAACATTAGAGCCCAGGGCAGATTACAAACAAAAAGTATTTCTTTAGCCTTTTTACACTTTTAACCAATGACACTGGAGTTAGGTCAACAAATAACTGTTTCCTGTGTTGCCATCACATGGCTTCTGGTTTCTCGTAGTGGAGAGTGAAGTCGGCAGCAGGGGACACGAGATGCAAAGAGCACTGTCCTCTGACTCGAGCTGTTTTCCTGAAGGCGACGCGCTTAGAGCCCAGCTGGTCTAATGGAAACATGCTCGTCCCCTGTGAGAGTAAGTGTAGAGAGATGCTTCTCATCAAGGCTGCCTCGCTGCAAGTCTGTGCCTGTTAATGTAAACCAGGACTAAAAAAGAACCAGGCCACTGAGACTTCATTTTATATATAAACCTCCTCTGGTCTCCTCAATGTGATGATGCCTTATCTGATCATAAGACTGAAGGTTGTGTCTTTATATAAGCTCAGTCATACCTCACCTATGAATCATTCTGCTGCAAGAGATGCTGAAAAAGTGCAGTCAGGTCAGATGATCACAATTTTAATTTATAGGCAAGATGTGGTAGTTCTTATTTAAAACTTTGACACTTTTAAATCGACCTGGTGAGATACAGACCTCAGCACTAAGGTGACGCACATGGAGAAAATGGAGGATGTATTAGTGTTGCAGTACTGGAGGCGAATGTGTATGTTGAGGATTAAGTTCCATGATGTAAATGTGTAAGGTCAATCATATGATTTACTTGCAGGAATAAAGCCAGTCAGCCAAGTCCTATTCCCAAGGCCTTACAAGATCCGCTGGGAAGTAATTAGTGCCTGTATCCTCCAACATGCCCCATTCATTTTCTTTTTTTTTTTTTTTTTTTTTATTAGTAATGGAAAGTAATCGTCCCTTATGAATGGGACAATGTGTTGTGACTGACTTGCCAACGCGTTTGACTCCAGATCATTGCCAAGTCTGCCAATATTTAAATGACACAAATAATCCTTGCTTCTGGGAAAAAGGGATGATGTTGTAGGTGCTGCGTCTCCTTTTCAAAGAAATCTTAAAATTGTTGAAACACTGCACAGCATGCACACACACACAACCACAGGTTTTGTTCCACTGTAACCTTGTTTAATTCTCCCTTTCTTGATATCAGCAGTTTGACTTTTAATCGGCAGGTCCTCGTACTACTCGTTTGGCATTGTAAGTGATGAGGAAAGTCAAGAGATCAGAGCACAACATTGATTACCTGAGCCCACAGGTGTAACACTGAGCTCTCTTTATCTCTGGCGCAGAGATGTCCTTAAGTGGTGAGCCGCTCTTCTCCTGTTACCTGTTACCCCTCTGTGGACATGGAAAACTTGCTCTGTATTCTGTGATCTAAGAGAGCCGAGGTTGGCTTCAATTACACCTGTGGTTCTTGTACATTGCATTAATTAGACTGCGTGAGGAAGAGGTCCCTTCTTTGGCACCGTGCCTGGAGAGATATTGTATGTGTTTGCTGTTCCAGAAGTGCACAAACATGAATGAGTGTTATAATATTACATTTGTTTTACAATAGTTGCTATTTTAGGCACAGATATAGTTGTATATTGCAGAGCTGTTGGATTGCCTTTAAACTGATAAGGCTGATAACAATAACGTTGTGTAACATAAACCTGTGTGTTTGGTTTTGACCACTGCCCATGGAGGTAAATTGCTCATCATGTCAACCTTTGCCCACTCGTACCTCTCTGGTCTCTTTCCCCTGAGGATTTTCTAATCAGTAGTCGCATGTCATATCCTGCAGAGATTCTGCTGCATTGTTTGCCTTATGACAGACCTGCTTAAACCAAGCATAAGCTACCTCCATAATCTCAGGACAGGCAGGACAGGAAAGAAAATTGTGTTGTGACGTAAGGAATAATCTTCTTGTTGGGAGAAATTGCATTCTGAGCAAAATGAAGAAATAACCTTTTGTTTTTAAAATGAAGTAGCTGCTCATTTTTTAATGATTAAAACCTTATTTAATAGATAATTACAGTCCCATAGCCAAACTTTTATGTGTTATCTTGACAGAAAAAACATAAATTATTATTTTTTTTTTTTTTAACTTTAAACATTGCCATTCTATTTACAGCACAGGATGCGATGTTCACTGCATCACTCCAGGGACACTGTATGTCCCTTCCCAGCCAGTACATTGTGGGTCTTGGGTAGCTTGACACCACAGGAAACTCAGCATCAGCCTCCTGCAGCCGGATGAGAGAAATGCCACAGCCGCAGTAAACATCCACCCATAAGGTCTGAAGCTGAGGAGATAATCTCACCTAGAAAAGGGAGAAGATGATATCGACCATCTGCTTCGTCTGGAGGGGATTTGATTGGCCTGCCGCAGCAGAGCAGAGGGGTGGGGATGATTAGGCCTCCCTGGTGTCCCTTTCCACTGGGTGCCTGGCTCAATGTCACCACTGATTGGATCCTCTAATCTTGTTCTGTGCGAATTAAATCTAAAGTGGGGAGGAGAATGATCGTTTGCCTTGTGCTCCAATTCTCTGTGCTTGAGTGTGTGTGTTTTGTGCCGTAACTAACTTCTTCTCTTTGCGATTGACAGATACATATCGGGACAGTTTCCTGGCTCTGGGTAGGGGTTTTCATTTTAGAAAAACTTCTGACTTTAGGAGGCAAATGCAGTTTACAACCTGCATCAAAGTTCCAGGAACACAAACCGGGTGCCCAGGGCAGTATTTTCTTTCTTTATGCTGACACTATTAATATTTAGATGGGGTTTTTTTTTCAGTTAGAGCATCAAAGTGATGGACGAAACAAGTAACAAGAGATCAACATATCTGTCCCTTGAAAGAAAAGCCACTGGCTAGATTGGCTAAAAAAAAAAAAAAAAAGTTACATACAGGAGCTATATTGTTAAACCTTTGCCCAAATTGACTTCTGTTAAATAATTTAACAACTTAACTACCCACTACAGAAGGTATAATGTTTTAATCTTGGTTTAGCATGTTATCATTGCTGGCATTTGCTAACTTATGCTATTAGCGTAACAGCACTCAACCAAGACTGATGGAAGTGTCATTTTGCAGGTAGTTGGGCATAAACCAAAGCTTAAGCAAAATAATTTTGAGACAATGAATTCTGAAAAGTTGGGATTTATTCTTTGGTAATCGTGAACATATGTACAGAATTTTTTTGGCATTGCATCTGACAGCTGTTGAGATATTTCAAGAGGCTAAGAGCATGTGGTTAGAAAAAAAATCAAAGCAGCAGTTTGAGATATCCAGATTTGTTGTCTATTTTTTTGGCACAAGCTCCAAATTCAGCTCTTCCCACGGTAGCACTTTTTCTCAGATGCCCTCTCAAAATGCCAAGTGAGTCTCTCAGATTTTACACCTTCAATTTCTATCTTTGTCTCTCAGGCTCTATGTTAAAAAGTAGTCACAAGCTAAAGAAACTCTCGTGCCATCACATCATCAGAAGTTAAATTTGACTTACCTGTAAATTTAAAAAAAAACAGTTGTCTGCTAACTTTTTTATTTGAGTTTTTAATGTAATAGGGATGATGGAGTTTAACAAAGTTCCAATACAAAGAATGCAAGTGTTGTGCTGCAGAGAGAGGTTATAACTAATTTTGAACTATAATTTTTAAAACTTAACTAATTTTCGAACTCTTGTCCCCAGTTCTCATATAGTTTCCAACAACAACAACATTTATGCCTTATAACAAAACAAAAGCAGCCATGGTTAAGTCACAGAGGGAGCAAAGTTGTAGTTGTGAAGGTTTTGCATTTCAATATGAGTCCTAAAAATAATCAAAGACATCATACAACCATCATCCTCATCTATCCACGGACACCGGACAAACAACTAGAGATTGATTCCAAGTTTCTTCCTTTTTGCTGCTGTCTGTCCTCCACAGGGATCCACACTTGAGCTCATGTTGTCGGTTGCCTGGACACATCGCCATGGTAACCCTGGCCGTAGGCCTTTCTTGGCTCTACGGAAGGTACGGAAGCTGCTTTGCCCTGAGGGGGCTGATATGCCATGCATTCGTGGAAAGACATCAGCGCCATTCACAAAAAAAAATGGTTAACAACATTAAGAGGGCGGTTGGTTCTTTGAACACGCAGCCAGCGGCAGAGCGGGTTACAGAAACAGGCCTGTGGTCAATCCTCCGGGGAAGGCTGTGAATACGAGGGTAGGAAGAGTGAATGAGTATCTGTCTCACCTGATTATTATCACACCAGAGTCTGAATGGCCAGGTGTGAATGTGTTTAACTGTGTGAATGTGAAGAATGGTAGAACGGCATGTATAGTCATATTGACCTTGCATTAATATATAAGCTTTAAAAAGAAGGTTATCTTTGCGGTAAATAAATAAATACACTTTGATATGTTACAGCCAACAATGAGCTGTCTGGCAGACATCAACGGAAATAAATAGGCGGTGACCGGTCTGGAACTTACAGCGGTAGTGTGTTGGTCGTCAGTGTACGAACATAGTGGCTGTCTGGCTGGACTACTTTGGAAGTAACCTTTATCACTGAATGGCTGGACACGGTTCAGAGGTATCCATCTCTCCTCAGCTGTCCTCATAAACAAGCCCCTCTCGAGTGTCCTCTGTCCTTTAAATTCTCCATCCTTGAAATCGCCTGTGTTTTTTTCTCCTCATACTTTATTTTGTTTATACTTTCCAGGCTTCCTTAAGTGTATTAAAGAATTCGTTATTATGAGGAGAGACGTGCAAAGACTGTGGAGGGATAACGACAGACAGAACAAGTATAACTGAGAAAAATCAGAGAAAATGAAAGAGTAAAACTGATAGATGTGTCCCTTTTTTTCTGCAGCCTACAAACCAGCAGGGCTTGGCAGTGACACACTGGGGCTCTCTGAGGGACATGGGCAAAAAATAAATTGATAAATAAAGGACACCCCAAATGACACAATGTTTTCTCCACCAGACGACAACTCAGAGGTCACTTCAAGTTTTCTCCACTACGAAGGCATCTTAGAGGGAACTTCATCAAATTTCAATCCAGAGGGTTAGGGTTAGGCACATCTTCATGTTTTCTTCACTAGAAGGGCACCCAAATTCACGTATTATCATGTTTTCTCTTTACTGGCACCTTACAGGACATATTTTAACATTTTCTTCCTATGAAATTCACTTAAATCGGCACTTACTCATATTTTCTCCACAGGGCAGCCTGAGGCCATTTTGTTATGTTTTCTTTACTTGAAGGCCAGCCTACCTTATTGCATTTTTCTCCACTAAAAGAGCACCCTAGAGGGGACTTCTTAATGATTTCTCAATTAGAAGGGCGCTCCAGAGGGCACCTCATGGATGGGAGGCTTTGTGTTCACTGTTTTGGCTCTTTCACTGACAAACCTTCATAATAGCCAACAAAGGGCCACACCAAACAGTGCCAAGTCCACTCAGCACAAGGTGCTAGTGTTCAACAGCCAACAATGAACATAGTCTAAGTATCGCATTCGTTTCCTGGCTCTGGATGCATTTGTCAAGGTCACGGGAACCCAAGCCAAGAGCATAAAGGTCAACAGCACAAATCATACGAGCAGTTACAGACAAAGAAACAGCCGACAATGACACAAACAGATATATTTGTATGAAAAATTAAAATCATTGCATGAACAGTCAAATAAAGCATCAACCTGACCCAAACAGATACAACTGCATTCTGAGTTTCTATTCCTCCCATGTCTTTTTTACATTTGCTTGTGTGACCAGACACACCCACCGTGAACGAATATACATATTGTCTTACAGCAGACTTGCGGAATGGAAAAAGCCTGAATCTGGTCCAACATATTGTACCTGCTTGATTCTCCTATTCCTCCCCTGAGTGTCATGAGACACTCAGCTGTCAAAGAGAGCGCCAAAATAAGTGTCAGCAGGTGTGTGTGTGTGAGAGAGAGAGAGAGAGAGAGAACGAGAGTGCATTTGTGTGCACTTGTAAGGTTATTTTAGTTCAAGAAATACTTAAATTTTAATAGAATCTATGCTGGTGAAAACAAGTAAGTAAAACTAAGAGAAATACTCGACTGTCTATAAAGAGGCTAAGTTTAGTTCAGAGAAAAAAATATAAGTTACTTACAGCTGACAAACCTTTTTTAAGTCCAATATAAAAAGTAAAGATAAGTGACATATAAAAGGAACATAAACTTCAATATTAAAAGTCCACATGACATTTAAAAGAGTTGGAATACCCCGGTATGTTGAGAGGAGACAGGGGTTTCACTGTCGCTAGCCAGGAATCCCCTTTACACATACGCAGACACACACACACACACACAGACACAGCAGAACGTTCTGGCAAGTGTGTCAGCTGTTGGCTGTTCGGTGAAACACATTTATCTGTGATCTGACACTCCTGTCCTGTTTAAAGTTAACTGTAAACCTTTATATGATCCTTAGTGTACCAGTGTATTTTAATGTCCTCTACAGTCAAATCAGATCTAATCAGCTCTTTACAAATAGCAGAATGCATCAGCTGCACAGAGTTTTGCATTTATGCAATAAAAAGGAGTTTGAAACTTTCTCAGCAACTTGAATAGAGGATTTTGGTTGCAAAAAAGTATCTTTTTAATTGCAAGAACTGATTTAAAGCTCCAAAATGTATAGGTAGGTATTTTAATATTTTTTGACCACATTAACCAAAGTACACACCACTTTTGTGTGCTTGCAATCATAACCACTGCTTGGAGCAAGCTGATAGACAAACAACTGTGACATGTCACATAGGATGAACTGCAACGCCTCTAAAGTTTCAGTTTAAGAGTGTTTTAACCTCCTGTGCCACTACTCCCCATCAGTCAACCCGCTGCCGTTGTCCACTTGTTTGCTGGCTGCATGAGGCAGCAGATCTCTGCAGCACTCAGAACCATCCAAGGCCTTACGCAACTGCTATGTAATCAGAATTATATAATTACCTAAATTAATCACATTGTACTCTAGGAAGATGCGTCATGATGTTTTGTTTTTTATTTCACACCAGTTAAGGGACAAGGTGGTAAATAAGGCTGCAAATGGCAAAGCTGAAAATCATTTATAGCGATTTACATTTACATTTACATGAAAAGTTATAATAATAGCATTTGGAGTCTAACAGGGTTCAGCAGGTTGTTAATGACTGCTTTGCTATGAGGGAACATGTTGCATGAGTTTTATACTTTTTCAGGTCAAAGGCCCTCAAGCAAATCCCCCAGACTTGTATTAGCTTTCATTCTCTGAGAAAAGTTTGCCGGCTGCAGGTTCTGTCCCACTTCCAGACTCGCTGAGGCAATAAGTCATTTTGACTGAATGGTTACAACTTGCGAACGTCACTGTTATACTACATCCTTACTTTTACTGTCAATGTTATTGCACCACTTTCTCGGAAGTATCACAAAATGGAGCAGCTGAGGGTAACAGACTCATCAAACCTGTCAGATCGCAGGAAACTAAGTCACTTTAAAATAAATGTGCGTGTGTTCGCTTCAGTCATGTACTGAGGGTTGATTACTTCTTTTTATGTTTGGCACAGCAGACAGAGCATCGTCATCGCTGAACACTTTTCTCATCTATTACCAAAACCTGGAGTTCCAAACCACATGTCTTTGAGACAGCATTCCAGGTCCAGCTGCTTCTATTGACTCTTACTAGATACGTCATGACTAAGAACCTCTTGCAGACAGAGATATCTAGATTGTGTCTTTTATTGCTCAACTCTTCATCATAATTCAGAAGAAACTCGCCTTTTTTTCTTTTCTTTTTCATTTTCTTCTTCTTTTTTTTTTTTAATCTGATTTGCGGAATCAACGTCATGAACGCCAGTGACGCCTGTTGACCTCAACAGCACACACAAGAAATAAATTTAGGCCAGAAACACATGGTTACAGCTTTTCATGAAGCTGCAGACTGTAGATGTCCCACATAAGATTAGAGTCAGATATTTCCTCTGATATAATACCTTTTTCTAAATATGTTCAGGATAGACTTTGTCCAGACTGCACACACTTCCTCCTGCAATAAATATCCCTGGGATTTTAACACTCTTTAAAATCATGTATATAAACTGTCTCAAGGTGTCAGTCACTGAGATAAAGCAGGGGTGTTTTTAGGGGGTAACTAAAGGACAAATACAACATTTTCACAGGTCATATCTCTACGTTTTATCAGTTCATGTTGGAGCGTAATCTATGAGCATTTACCCTTCCAAAAGCTGTTGGCTTATTTAACATTAAGCAGATAAATTAAATACTGTGTGTCATGACTCTATCCTGCTGATGAATTGTTTACGTTTGTATCCACCCATCTAACCTGAAGGTCAAGCTAATCAGTCTGTTTAATAAGCCAGTCAGGGGAATCCGCCAGAGAGACGTCATCAGCGTCATCGACAGGAGCTCTCTTGCCAACAATGACTGTCAATTTCTTTGAAATGTTGCACCCAGCACAGACAGAAGCCACCATGTTGTTCAGTTAAATGTCATCAGAGAGGTGTCAAGAGTTTAGCTGCGACTGACATTTTGAAAGAAAACCACAACTTAATGATTAAACCTTTTCTGTAATATACAAAACCTGCAGTTACAGACAGACATACAGAGATTGAAAGTCACTCAGAGCCGCCTAAAAGCAAAACTAATCAGCTTTAACAATTAAGCCAATGGGAGACTGACGTAGTGAGAATGAGCTAAAATTTATTTTCTGAAAGGAAAAAGGACAGCCCACGTTTTCACTCCAAGCTGGAGCTTTGTGACAGTTTCATTGGCTAATGTGGAAAAAGCCCTCAGGCAGCACCCACTTCCTATATGTAGAACCAAATCACATCGGCTCGCTGCCTTCCTGCGGACGTGTCTGATCAATAGATTCCCCGACAACGTCTCATGCTGGCAGAATGCGGCTGTGTGTGGAAACCAACTAAAATTTGCTCACCGATGTGTCAAACTGTAAACCCACATTCATCTCTGATACAACAATATTGACCTTGTCTATTTCTCATCAGTGTTCGGTGCATGTTTGTGGTGGATCAGAAGAGCTGCTGGGTGGTGGGATCCTCTCTGCAGTATTGATGTGTTATGTAATCTGCGGGACCATGTGGTTTTGTAGACCAATAATCTTAAACAAACTATAGAAAATATTACATTTTGTTTACCTAAACTTTGTGGCTTTGACAAAATATTCTCCTGCTAATTAAACACATCCTGACAGACACCTCATATGCCAGAATACACTGATTTTCCATGGTTTGCTGAATTAGATCGGGAAAGGCAAATGAGGCGTTCTTTCCATCGACAGTGAAAATTACTTCCAGTGGAGCTGACTGATATAGCACGGGGTCTCTGTGGACTTTCACAGACGTGGAGTGAGTTAGTTTGGTGAATAATAGTAAATGATGGTGTGAGCTCTGACAGCCAGCAGCTTGGAATTTGGGCCACAGCTCCAAATTAGAGAGGCAGCATATGTATCAACGGCTAAAAGAGTGCAGCAGGCCTCTGCTCACCAGCTCCAGATGTCACACATTTGGGTCAAAAAACAAATCTTTGGAAAATTATAGCACAGTAGACTGCAGCTGGAAACATTAAAAGCATAGCTAAAAATTGTTCATCTGTTCAAAAGTCACACAAGCACAGTATCATCTATTGCAATCGATTTGTTGTGTACAATCAAAGCATCAACTTAATGATTTTTTTTACACTTTTATTTAAAAAAAGGGACATGAACAGTTTTCAACAACTGCAATATCAATATACAATTTTTCCCTTATAATTTACAAAAGATTAAAAAATCTGTACAGTCTCTGGTTTGTGCAGGAAGATGGGAAGACCCTGGTAGAAAAATAAAGACCTAAGACAGGAGAAGTGTCAATGTGAGAACAGACCAAATGTTGAAGTAGATTTCCCTACCAGAGAAGCAGTACAGCGTTCTGGCTTCTACTGACATGATCAAAGCATCAAAATGTCACAAAAACACCTACAGTAGTAGTTAAAAACGGTTAAAGCTCAATCTTTTGTAAGACTGGAGTCAAATGTGCTATTTTTATTGAGGATTTGTAATGGAAACTAATATGCTAATCAGCAGACCTGATCTTTATAGCAAGGGCCCATTCAGAAATGACAAATAACTTCACAAGACCCGCAGTGGTGAAATTAGGGGGTCAGCTAGGTTGTGTCCAAAATTTGTACATCTGCCATGTCAAAAACACTGATGGAAATATAAGGCAGACTGCACCGAAAGCAACTCAAATAATTTAATGCTTTGACAGCCAACCGCTGTTAGATGAGGAAAAGTTCAGATTTAAAATCAACATCAACTAACAGATTGGTTATGGTTGTCTTTTATATATTTACACATTTGGCTTGGGTAATAAAACAGTTTCTGCTGTTAAAGTGGGGGGTGGGAGTGCACTAACGCTTTGGAAAACACACTGACAGAATCATGCTTTTCTACATCTAGAAATAACATTATAGGCTGCATCTGCAATCTTCAAAACGGATACTTTAAAAGACAATAATACATTTTGGCTCCTAGATTTCTCTCTAAACATATAATATGTCACTTAGCAGCACTTATCATCAACATTCATCACCTCGGCTCAGGGTTGAGCTTCCCGCCACGTTCTACCCCTGACCTGTATTGCACATTAGAACATGAAGACCTGCGAGGAGTGGCAGCACACTGCACAGTGCATTACCTCTGAAACTGCTTGTCTTCTTGTGCTATCTATTGCAGTGTGTGCTCAGTTTAGGCCAAACCCTCTAAGTGCCTCCGCCAGAACTGAGACTTTTGTTAAGATACACACTGAAAAAGATGTTACATTTAGACAAAATGATAGGTTAAAGAGCAGAGTGTACATTTGCTCATAATCTGTGCAGAATCTCTTTCCTGGCTCAAGCCATGACGGCAATACCAAGCCCATAACAATAAAGAAGACTTCACTATGCTTTGCTATGAGACCAGCTCATTAACAAATAGTAGCCTTTGTGCAGGTGGGTTATGGGCTTAAAATGGTTTAAGTTGCATTAAAACAAACTTTCTTAAACTTATAATCATCAAAAATATATAGATTTAGGTTGGCATTTGACAACAAATATCAAAATTTTAGGTTACTTTTTTTTAAATCTATTATTATTGGAAACTAAATATATTTATATTGTTTAAGTCACAACATTTTGTGATAGTCAGGCCACAAATAGACATATTATACCCAGTATGCTAAATGCAAAATGTGCAAACTGGGGTTACGCATTTGAATAAATTAGAAATTGCATTTTTTTAGAAAAAACAGCAATTTTTCTGAAACAAATTGGCTAATCTATCACAATATTTTAGGAGGGGAAGACTGCACAGTGTGTAAGTGAAGGCTTTTTAAACTATTTTATCCCTCTAGCTCCATTCTGCCAGCTTATTTACCACTTCTTCCACCATAAACAATGTAACATGTCTGGATTTCTGTGGTGTCTTGTGCGTGAGATTCTGCATAGAGAAATTCATACTCAAATCACAGTCTATTACAAACTGTCATGCATTATCAACAACAGCAGTCAAGATCAAATTCAAGCTAGTTTTAACATACTCCATGGTAGTGTTGAACCCATCTTCATCTCTGTGGTCATATTTCTGATTCTGCTGTCAAAGGCCTTGATTCTAAAGGCAAAGAGTCCAGATTGCATTCAGAGTCTGACACCACATCTGTGTTTATGACCTCAAGTGCACCAATGTCAACACCTCTCATTTCCCTGTTTTCTTCTTCCTCAAACTCCTCCTCCTCCATCTCTACTTTTTCGAGAGCCACCTCATTCTCGTAACAAAAGGAGTTCCTTGAGCTGGAGGCGTTGGACTTCTTCTCAGCAAGTTCTCTAGCACTACACTCCGGCGTGCTGGGCACCTCGTACGTGTTGTCGAAGCGAGAGTAGTCCACTTTGTAGTAGTTCTTTTCTTCAAAGAGTACCGGCTCAAAGCGGTGGCCCCAGAGGATCTCGCTGGCCACGTAGGAGCTCCGACACTGAGTGGTCATGGCCGTTGCCTCGACCATGCCCTCCAGAATCACGACAATCTCAAATTCTGCCCTTTCTAACTCCTGTTTGCTCATCTCATAGAACGGGCTGTCCTCATCAATCTCATGCACAATGGTTATTGGAGATACCAGGAAGATTCTGTCAATGCCGCTATCGAAGCCTACGTCAATGTCTACCTGATCCAGAGGGATGAACTCGCCCTCGGCAGTGGTGCGGGATTTTAGTAGCTGGGCCCTGACGTGGGCCTCCACCAGGTGACTCTTCCTCAGGTTTCCCACACGCCACATCAGGCAAAGTTTACCGTCCCTCATGGCCACTGTTGCATAATGGCTGAACACCAGTGTCTCATTCCTCTTTTTGGGCTTGGCCATCTTGGCCATGACTGCACCGATGATGAAAGCATCGATGATGCAGCCCACAATGCTTTGGAAGACGACCATAAAGACAGCAACTGGGCACTCCTCTGTCACATAGCGATAACCATAGCCAATAGTGGTTTGGGTCTCCACTGAGAACAAGAAGGCAGCGGTGAAGCTGTCCACATTGGAAACACACATCTGAGTCTCATTCTCTAAGTCCCCATAAGAGAGGGCCACCAACCAGAAGACTAAGCCAAAAAATAACCACGACAGCAGGAAAGAAAGGCAGAATATGAGCAGCATCCAGCGCCAGCGGATGTCCACGCAGGTGGTGAAGATATCTGCCAGGTATCGCTGGCCTTTCTCGCTCATATTGATAAACTGCACATTGCAGTGGCCATCCTTCCTGACGAAGCGGCTCTGATGTTGGTGCTCATTGTGCACCTTGTTCATATTGCCGTTTCCATAACCATTTGGGACGGCAATGGTGGCCAGTTTCATGCCGTCTTCCTCAGAGGACACTATGCTGTAACGGTGGCTTCGCACACTCCCCATCACTTCCGCCTGGGAGGGCTGGGCCAATTCTGCTTTGGAAAACAGTCTCAGTTTTTGGTAGAAGCGTTGGAGAAACAGTTTTGAATGATCCTGGGGACAAACTTGTGTAGAAAAAGTGGCCAACAGGACTAGATCCTGCAGGGAACAGGGGGCCTGTGCTTCTGCAGGCGTACTGTGCACCTTTGGTGAGGGCAGGTCACTCCTCTCTGACGGCTGCTTTGGACCTCATCAGTGAAGTGAGCTGTGGAAATTACAGACAGAGAGAATAACAGTTTAAAGTAATTGGCAGGAAACAGAGCAAAGATCACTGTGTGTGGGTGTGTGGTTACCTGCTATCTAAATAATGCATTGTTTATGCAAAGTTAGTGGCGGCATCCTTGAATAAACAGGCAAAATTGAAACCCTATATACCGTGCCAACAGACAGCAGGGATTGCATTGTGCATGCATTACTAGTAGTGGATTAAAAATTATTATTCAAGCCTTTAGGTGACTGACAAAGGAAGGGATGTTTACTCTGCTTAATGTAAGTATTAATTAGGCAGGTCAGTCCATAGGAAGCTGAGTCGAATTACAGATCAAGTTCATGTGAATCCAGCAAAGCCACTGGACCAAAGACACAAGTGTCCCTTCTGTGCAGGAGCATCTCTGAACTCTGCACGGTTACAAGTGAGTAAGCAATGCATAAAGTTATCACATGTTGCATGTATTTAATAATGCTAGTTATCAAATGCCATGGGATAACGCCTTGATCTCAGTTACTGAGTGCAAAGCTTCAAACACCTGTGCATATGCATAATCAAAACTACTTTACAACTACACTGTTCACTTCTACATCGTGTAACAGTAGTAATGAACCTTGTGGCTTTTCAGAGAGGATGAGCCTCTTTCTCTGAAAGCAACAGTAACCTTGCATTATATGTAACAGAACAACAAGGACAGCTAAATTAGAAAAGCTATTGACTCGGCGTGTGTGTCCTGAAAGGTCCATTAAAATGCAACACCACAGGCTACAAAAGCCACGGTCAGCCAGACGTTCACTGTTAGTGCCAAAGTAACCCCCCACCTCCACTTCTGTCTGTATCTCATGCAAGAGTCATTATTGTGTAAAAGTGGAAAGATTCAAAAAAGAGATGGACAAATTTCGAAATAAGATCTGTTGGCCATTTTCTCAAACATTTAAAATAAACTTCTCTGATTTAGTTGTTAAAACACAGTGTAGTTGTCCAAAATGTTGACAAAGGTCACTTGTGGCCTCTTTGTGAGTATTAAACTGTTCTGAAAGTGATCAACAGTCATGTGGGAGGAGACAGGCAGGACATGGTCCTAAATCCCCCCGCATCATCTTTGTTTTTCTCAGCTAATGATGTCACTGTTGGGTCGACTAGAAATAGCAACCTGTCACGCACACTATTGGGAATATGGGGCTCCATTCATTCACAGTTCAGAGCCTGCCAAGAATTTTGTTTATTGGATTCTTGTGCTTTTTTTATGAGAGATGAAAATGTTGCATTCATCTCTTAGGTGCAACTTCCTTATTAATCATATACTTTGAGCAAGAAAAAGTTGTCACAGGAAGCTTTGACCATGTAAAACTTCTTGCAACAAGTGCAATATCCAGTTTAATGTGCATGCTGGTCTTTCACTCATCTATTTGTTTAACTGAGTTATTTTAGCTGCACAGAGGCATCTACATGACAGGAGAGAAAAGAAGATAAACAGAATGGCTAAGAGCACATCTGTGTGACACTACTTTTACCTAAAACTTTTACCTTCAGCGTACATATTAGTACAAATCAGATCTCCAACTTTTATGGTGTTGATGCCCTCGGACTAAGGTCTCTCTCTTCTCTGTAACCGTTTATTGGGTTCTTTCATTTGCTCACCATATCGCATCACTTATTACCACAGGTTGGTACACGGTGACAGACCAAAGTTTTCATTGGCTGCGCAACCTGTGATTGTTTGTTTTGCATGTGGTCTCAATTAGAGGCAACTGCTGAGGCAGATGGAAACTGGTTACATAAAGCTGCTCTATTTATTATTACACAAATCAATAAGGATGGCCAATCATTTAGCAGACGGTATCTTTGGTTATAAGCTTTTACAACACTTGTTTATTTGATAAAGCAAGTCTATTAAAATTTTTGCAGCAAGTACATCCTGCAGTCTCACAGTAGCAGTATAATAATAATAATAATAATAATAATAATAATAATAATAATAATAATAATAATAATAATAATAATAATACATTAAATCGCTTTTCTCGGAAATGAAACGAGGAAATTAGTCTTAACATTTTTCATCATGCATCAGTTCGGCTACTGCAGAGAGCAGCCACATATTTTTAACTCCACATCACTCTCACGATAAATAGTAATAAATCTTTCGCGCTTATTGCACCTACCTGTTGGTCTCTGCGGCGCAAATCTGCCGTGCTGTCGTTGTAATAAGTCCCACATGCGCCAGATATGCACACTCCGTCCCCTTCCTGCTGCTCTTTTATTGTGTTCACTTAGTTTCCCATCTGGCGCCGCAAATTCTGCCATAACCCTCTCCAGCAATACTGAAGAAGATGTTTCTCGTTGCAAAGACGGACTTTAAAAACACGTGTGCTTAACCCCGCCCCCGTAACAGCGTCGGCCAATGGAAAGCTGCAGCGCTTGTTTGGGGCTCTGAGCCCACAAACTCACACAGGCTTTATATCGTCTGTCTGAATGGAGTCAAACGTCCTTTCAGAAACGGTCTTTTCTGAGGGGGGGATGTTAAAATTTGATGTTTGAAACCGTAAACAGGCAGCAGTTTGAGTTCGAAACGTCTCTTGAGTCCCTGCAAAACGTCATGTTGTGAATTTACTAAAACTGTCATAATTAATGAACAATAATTGGAGTTTATACGTCATGAGACGAGGTAGCCAATCACAGTCAAGCAAACATGCTGGGTAGTGTGTAGTAGACCTACTTCAGAAATCTGTGATTTTCCAAAACACATCATCACTGTTGGACTGATGGTGAGTGTTCTGAATTACCACAAGGTGGCGGTGTAGAGCTACAAAGAAGATTGGACACTCAAACACAAGTATGTGATCACTGTTGTTATTATTGCTGTAATTTATGTTTCAGAGCTTTACAGGGAAAATGCAACTTTAATTGACTTACATTTGTGTTAATACCTTTTATTCACTGAAGGCATAAAAAACAAAAACTCTATATAAAATCACATATAAATATATTTACAAGAGCACACCCTATTAGTTTGTTTCATCCCCAAAACCTAGCAGAATGACATAAGTCAACAATATACTGTCATGTTTACTGTTCTGGATTTTTTAGCTACAAGCAGGTTTGATGCATCACCTCTTCAATGATGTCAGGATTCACCTGGCGTGTGTGTCCATTTCTCTCGACTGATGGATGGAGTGGACTGCGGGACTGACTTCCCTCTACAGGACCTCTCCCCCTGTCAAACTCCTCTGCACTAACCAGGGGCACGGGGATCCATGTGGTCTCGTTGAACAGAGCGTAGTCCACCTTGTAGTGCTTCTTGCCCACTTTCAGCATGTCCTGAAAGCGCTGACTCCATCGAATGTCCTTTGGCATGTAAGAGGTTCGTGTCTGGTGGAGCATACCTGTAGAGTCACCGGTGTAGGTGAAAGACAACACAAGCTCAAAGTTGTCCTCCAGCAGGTCTCCAGGGTCCAGGCTGTATAGGGGACTGCCGGGCACCAGCTTATGAATAATGGTGGCTGGTGTAGCAAGGACAATGTCTCTATTCTCAACCTCCAGGTCCTGGTACGACATCACAACCGACCCCTGTGGCTTTTTTACAGATCGGACTAACAAGGCCCTGACAACACCCTCCAGGATGTGGTTACCTCTCAAGTCCCCAAGTCGCCATGACAGACACATAACCCCGTCTCGCAGGTTGACCACGGCACAGCTGCTAAATCCCACCGTCTGAGCTCTCTTGCGAGCAGATGCCATTTTAGCAACAACAATACCAATGACAATAGTGTCAAGGAGGCAGCTGAATATATCTTGAATTGTCACCACTATAATGGCCACGATACAGTTCTCACTCATCCCCCTGAAGCCGTAGCCGATAGTCGCCTGAGTTTCCATTGAGTACATGAAGGCTCCGGTAAAACTGCGCACTTGGTACACACAGGGTTCGTTATCTACATTGTCGATGTCTCCGTTTACAAATGCAATGAGCCAGTAACAGAGGCCAAAAAGGAGCCAAGAGACGATGTAAGAAAGGGAAAAGACGAGGAACATCACCCTCC
>JAPZDY010000009.1:9443723-9456215 GCA_029783645.1 Ctenochaetus hawaiiensis
TTTCAGTCTTCACAGTAAGAGGAACGTGTTTTATGAAAAAACAAGACACAAATCTAGGAGCCTTAATTCTGATTTTAAAACTGATCCTCCTACAGCCGATTGAGCAAAGGGGATTGCATGATCAGTTGGAACAAGGAAGCTCTGAACAGCCCGTTCCTCATCTTTTCTGGCTGACCTGGTTTGCTTTTCACTGGGAAATGGGCCTTTCATGAATCTGCTTAATTAAAGGAAGTTTGTGAGAAAGTTCCTGTAAAAGTGAGACAATGTCATTTATCAATGTGAAAATTCAAGAGAAGCAAGTTTTTTTAAGAAACACATGCAGCAATGCAAGAAAGGCTTCCAGTGTTACATAATAAAACTAAAATCACTATTTCCCACAAGGTGAGTGTAAACAAGGTTCTGGAGGCATTTAGCTGCCAGGGACATATTCCTCTATTGATAACAGAACTGATTGACACGAAGTACTTAAACTAAACATTATTAGCTGCAATAATGTTTCACAGAGGCACCGGACTTGTGAGACCCTGTGAGATAATGAAGAGAAGTTGGAAATTTCATGGGAAAAATACCTCACAGTGCTATATTTGGGTAGTATATTACACCAGACAACCTGCACTGACATCAAGCTGTCAAGCGAAGACGCAAACAGCCCATAATGTGATAAGAAAAGGGGAGGGAAAAGTTAGCATACATATCAGCCCTGCAGGCAACATTTTACTGGGACAGACATAAATTATCACACATATAGCTATCTACCATAAAACTAGCATGTTGTATAGTCTAAAGATGATAAATATTTTAACCTTGATTTGATTAAAGCTAATTGCTGTTTATCTTTAAAAGTCACTTTAGCATTTTATGTTCCTGTATAACAATGACAGTGCAATTCTTTTGTTTGTTTGATTTGAATAGTTTTATTGTTTGCAGCATACTTTCCATCATGCACACAGATGACAGCCGTTCACAACCTACATTTGACCTAAAGCAACCCTAGCTGCTAAACATGCTTTTTCTTTCTTCCAGTTCTTGATACAGGCGGCTGAAATCAGAGTGGGACTTTGCTAATCGCTGCCCAGGTTGGGCCTGGCAGATCTGATGTAAAACCTCACAACGTAATCCATCAATAATACATTTGCACTTCGACATTGGCTTCATGTCTGTCATTTTAAATATGCAGCAGTTTGCACAAGGCTACTTCAGAAGAAAGGGACAAGACACATGACAGTTCAGTAGATTTACCAAATTCAGGGGGTGTGACACCGCTCGAAACTGAAAAAAATGCCGAAATATTAAGTTAAAAATGGTTCTTCCCATATTTAGTTGTGGTGGCTAAAAACAAAATGTATATAATGAATGAATCCCGCTTTTCTTTTTGAACGTTATCGATTATGATAAAGATGTTTAACTGTGTTCTAGTCTGAGCAAAATTTTGACAGTGTGCAAAAAAATGAGCTTTTCCGGACCTGCATTTCAGGCTTATGATGGGATGAGAAAGTAATAAGCTTCACACACATCTGTCCTTCACATCTGTCATCCACATCCTCCAACCAGCTGTAGTGCTGCACGTTTTGACTTGAGGAATTCAGTGTGAAATTACCAGACATGGACAGTGGTGCTTTTGTGGGTCAGGCGCTACCCAATTGGCCTCACTGAAACTGGATACAGGTAATGTAGCAGTGGTGCTGGTCATATTACAAGCTAACAGCAACAGTGCTGCACACACAAAGGCAACCCTCAGGTTGTGGACTGTCAGCCAAGGGTAAATGTTGCTTTCATTGTGAGTTATAGCCCCTGCATGATAGTAAATTCCTCATTAAGGGTATTTTTAATCGAACCCTCATATTTGCTAATTGGTCAAAGTTTTTTATTTTACCAACATAAGATCTATGGTTGCAATATGGTGTTTAGACTGTAAATTATTAAATAAGCCCTCACAAACAACCCATGGATATTTGGGTCAGTGCTAAATATATTAGAAAATCACATGCCTACTCATAAGTGAGTCATCTAAGCACAAGACCAAGGAGGTAACTGTATCCATAACCTTTCCAGCAGTCTGAAATATAAATGAAAATATTTATTTAGTAAATCTGATGCAAGTTCTTTGAATCTGAAGGTTGCAGCTGACATCTTTTCTTTTTCCAACAGAGGAGATCCTGACAAGTGTGACATATGGGGGAACACGCCACTCCACCTGGCAGCTGCCAATGGTCACCACAACTGCCTTTTTTTCCTGGTGTCTTTCGGTGCCAACATATGGTGCCTGGACAACGACTACCACACCCCGTTGGACATGGCCGCCACAAAGAATCACATGGATTGTGTCCGTTACCTGGATTCTATCGCAGCCAAGCAGACAGCACTCAACACCAAGCTGGTCAGCAAGCTGAAGGACCGGGCGTTTCGCGATGCCGAGAGACGAATCAAAGAGTGCATGAAGATGCAGAAGAAACACCACAAACGCATGGAGCGGAAGTTTCATAAGGATGTGTCTGAGGCTTCTGCATCGGACGTCATGAGCTTTTCCAGTTACACCAGCAGCTCTCTCAGCCACAAGCTGCGCAACCTGAATGCAGCCACCATCAGTGTGCCATATTCCCAGGTGAATGATTTTTTTTAATTATTTGTTTGTTTGTTTGTCTTCTTTAGTGTAATTTGTTTTGATGTATTTTTGCATGGCCAAAGCTGCATAACTTATCTAAACTAACCTAAATGCTAACAGAGTCACAGTGAAAGTGCAAATAAACTGATGTTTAACAGGAACTATTTTCACAATCTTGTGTTAACATGCTAACATTTGATTAGTAGCACTCAAGAGGAAACAGCCCTTTCACTAGGCTGAAAGGACTGAAATCTTTTATTTGTGATTGTACCTAATTGTTGTATTGTTTGTGTCCTGTTAGGCTACTCTCCATGCCACAAACCGAGGGAAGACAAAGATTCAGAAGAAGCTGGAGAAGAGGAAGCAAGGCGATGGGACCTTTAAAATCTATGAGGATGGGAGGAAGAGTGTGCGCTCTCTCTCTGGCCTTCAGCTGGGTAATGATGTCATGTTTGTCAAACAGGGGACCTACGTCAACCCGAAGGACCGTGGCCGCCGCAACATTCGTGACATGTTCTCCAGAGACAATTACGATGCCATTTCTCGTGCCATGAGTGAGCCCGACCTTCACGGGCCTGATGTGGACTATTCTGAGATCAGCACTGACTCGGGACACGATTCCCTGTTTAACCGGCCCGGTCTGGGCACCATGGTCTTTAGGAGGAACTATGTGAGTGGGGGGATGTTTGACCTCGGTGGCCGGGACGAGGCCAGTGTGCACCAGTCAAACAATAATGTGCGTTTGCGCAGTCGGCTGCAGCAATATCCGAGTCTAGACGGAGACAGCATTGGAAGTGCACGCAGCCTGCAGGAGAGGAACTTAGAGGAGCTGCCTTGGGAAGAAGTGGAATTAGGGCTGGATGATGATGATGAGCCAAACACAAGCCCTCTGGAGGTCTTCCTCGCCACGCAGAGCATGAGCGAGTTTTTCTCCATCTTTAAGAGGGAGAAGATTGACCTTGAAGCACTGTTGCTGTGCTCTGACCATGACCTGAAGAGCATCCATATCCCCTTAGGACCAAGGAAAAAGATCTTAGATGCGTGTAAGAGACGTCTAGAGACCATAGAGGACCCCGACTGTATCGAGGACACTGAACTGTGAGTGATGAGATTTTCAGTTAGATAGTGTAGTAAAGAAGTATATGGACATATTAGTTATTTGGTATGTCATCTGCCAAAATAAGTGTTGGCTTTTTATGCTTGTATGCACCAAGCAAAAAATTTATTCTAACTTTACGTTTCTGCAATGTTGAAACTTCACGATCTTTACAATTTGATTTTCAGTTTTATGCTGTAACAAGGTTTTGGTTAAGGCCTGGTTGGGTTAGGCACCAAAACCAGGAAAAGATTATCTTTTGGCTTGAAGTACCAGGGTTTTTTTCTCCATGAGCTCATCTGGAAAAAGACGAGACAGTAATTTGACAGTGGTCTCAAGTAACCGCCTATAGTGGTCTGGCTGTCATGACACCACTAGTCTGACTCACCGAAAGAAGACTGTGGGTATAAACCTGGCTTTGTGATTATATTCTCCTCCACTTCATGCTGGTCATTATTTTGGGTGCATCCTGACTTAGCACCACTTTTGCTATTGGAATTTTATTAAAATTTTTGTTTGTTCCTCTTTAAATTAATCCCACAAAATGATTAGAATAAATGATCATTGCTGCGGCAAGACCTTTCTGCAGCGCTGACACAGTGCAATGAGAAACTGTGCTGGCTATGCAAGACTATGCCACCACCATTCCCTCCTCATTCTAATGAGAAGGTCACCTCCTCTACATGCCATCTGAGCTCCATCACTTTGATAAGTATTGCAGAAGCATTGATACGATACAGCTAGAATGTAAAAACTCAACATATTCAAAGTTCGCAGAAACTCACAATGACAACATTTTATTCTAGTGAGTGGGCTGCTCACAAACACGCTGTCTTCTCTTGTCTCCATTTTGTTCTGCAGATAATGAAGGTTGTTGTAGATGTCCCTCCTGCTGTGTGCTCATCCAGCCCTAAAGGTCAGTGGAGCTTTGTGGAGTGAATGTCACACATGGACACGGAGGACTCCATGATTTACCTCTCCCGGTACCTCAGTGGTAACAAAGCAGAAAGGACACTGTCAGCATATATTTGTCAAGCAGGAAGAGATGAATGTGGTAGATTCATAGCAGGAATCTTTTACAGTGTCTTGTTAACCTCAGGAGGATTGTTAAAAAATATCTCTGTACATTGGTTGGCTCGAGCTCCTGCGTTGCATGGTTTAACAAACTGAAAGCCAGTGTGCATTGCATAGTAATTGCATGCCATGTTGCATTGTTAACAGAGGAGCTGATTGTGGGGCCCATGTCCCCTAAATGTGTTTGCCCCCATGGGGTAATTCCTACCATCTCATGTGCCTGCATTGCTCGTGCCTGTGCATTTGCTTAAAGTGTCTTTTGTCTTGAATACCTTTGGCATCAGTTTAAACGTGACTTTATTTTTAACCATTTCAATTACAACATTTTCTCACAGAGCCGCTAAACAGTTTCCATACTTTTATTTCATCTCTGTGCATGTTTACACTCAGCAGGCCATGTCAGTCCGGGTTGGGCTTACTGACAATAAAGTCCAGTTGTTTATGTTGAATACTATTATCATTTACTGTAGTGTTGTAAGCAATGTAGAATCCCAGTATCTTAAGCTAATTTTAAAATATAAATACACACTATAACATGTTGTGGCTAATTATTTTGCATGTTCAGTCTATCCTGTAGATTTATGAGTCTCCATATATCACTCACTATTTCTCACTCTTCAAAAATTATCATTCTTGACATTATAACAGTCTTCCAACTCAACTTTTGAAAATAATGCTCTTTTGTGCAAAAGCATATTTTAATGTTTACCTTGTTTACCCCATACATTTATGAAACAGGGCCATATACTTTGAGGTCCTGCTCTCAGTCATATTTCTGGGAATGTTGAGAACTGCTAAAGACAGCAACAAAGTTTTAATGTCTACAGTTACACATGTTGGAATTTTGTTGCTCTTTCTGAAATTTCAGTGTTTTCTTAATTGTTTCACTTTTCTTGGCAAAAACACAAATTAAAATAAATTAAAAATAAATCAAATAAAATGTAGTAATTTCCACCAGAATCACATACATGTTCAATTGTGTAAGGAGGCCTTTAAACAATTAACTTTTAACGATTAAATCTGAAATAAAATATGGTAAATTCTCAGAAAATGTGTGTAGAGTTTGTTCGGTAGCTAGTTATAAATATAAATGGTTCCTAAAACCCAGTGTAACATCAATGAAAACTCACTTACCAAGCATGTCAATTAATTTGCCTCATACGACTAATATGCACTGGTGTATTTAGACACAAATTACATATTGAACATTTTTTACAGATCAATGAACATCCTGTCTCAGTTGTGACTTGTTTATAGAAACATCATTTTTGGTCAAAACTTTGGTGTGTGTGAGAGAGACAAAAAGACTGGAAAATCCTTGTTTTGCCATCTTCATTCAGTGTTTTAATCCTCACAGGCTTCTCACACACAAAACACAAACTTCATTCCTTCCTCTTAACTGCACGACATGAAGCCAGGAAGTTGTGCCATAGATAAGTGGTGTTGTCTGGAAGCTCCATGCCTCTTATGCAACATTGTTATCAGACGGAAACACTGCAGACGCTTCCATCCTCGTGCTATCCAGATGATACTATACACAGACTTTACTGATCTCTAACTCTGTTAATTTTTTTATTTTATTTTCACCATTATGGTTAAGAAAAACGTCTTTCCCCAAGAATGTAACATCAGTAAAAAAAAGCCAGGCTGTTTACGCGGACAGAATGATACAGAGGATGTTCATTGTGCTCCCTGGCTCAGTTATAATACACTCGTCATTTCCTTCCCTCATCTCTGTAATCTGCTTTGTCTTAGGCTTAGTGAAGTTTGATGCAGAGCAGAGAGTAAAACAGGGGAGGGGTGAAAAATGAAAGTTCTTTCGCAGGCTGAGGTCAAAATTCCTTGGGCGTGGTTTTCAATTCTTTCCTTATGCACTCTGAGGGTCTCAGAAGAAGCAGGAAAAGCAGCTGTAAGTGCAGAGCATGCTTAACCAAAGCAGGTTTTAGATAGGTAAAGGATCGGAATCAAACATGGCAACTCTTAGCACTAACAGTGAGGACAATTTGAAGGAGAGTCAAGAAAACATAGAGGACAAACCAGGGGATCCTACCACCGAGACGTCGGACACACTGCACCCACAAGATGTGCTATGTGACTCCTGCATTGACAGCCCCAGCAAGGCTCTAAAATCCTGCCTGACCTGCCTCGTTTCTTACTGCGAGGCACATCTCAGACCCCATCTGGAGAATGCCAAATTTCAAAACCACCGTCTGGTGGATCCCCTCCACGACATCGACTGTCGGACCTGTGAGGCTCACCAGCTTCCTCTGGAGCGCTTCTGTCTGACAGACGGCTGCTTTTTGTGTCTGGGGTGTGAAAACCAGGAGCATAAGGAGCACGCGACTGCATATGTCGGAGAGGCACGCTCACAGATTGAGGTCTTTACACAACACACAGAAAAATCGATTCAACATGGAGCCCTTAAAGATGTGAAATTAATTATTGTTGCTTTTTAAGTGTTTCATTCATCATCACAAAAGGGCAAAATATTCATTCAGAAAATGTCGGTAATGGCCTTGTGCAGCATTTAAAGCAGTTGTGTTTGTGAATGTTTGTAGGCTGAGCTGCAGAAGAAGCAAGAAGAGATCAGTCTGAGAGCTTCAGAAGCTGAGAAAGCAATTAACAAGCTGCAGAGCAACAAAAGCTTAATTAAGGTATGTTACATGGGCAAATTTTAAGCCGCAATACATTTTTTGTACATGAACTTAAAGCATAATGGTCTAGTTTTAATATGCTTTTCTGATTTCATTACTCCTTAGTTTTTCTCTTTTCTCTCTGGCCCCTCAGGAATCAGTTCAAGAGGTTTGCACTATTGTGGAACAGCAGTTCGCCAGGCTGCAGACAGCCGTAGAGGAAGCCAGAAAAGGGGCAGTGGCGGTGCTGGAAGGGCAGCAGAGACAGGCCCTCAAACAGGCAGAGGGCATCCAGGCACATCTGGAGCAGAGAAGAACAGAACTGATGAAAACCTCAGGTCAAATGAACAAACTGTCCAGGAACAAGTCTGATGTTGACTTTCTGCAGGTATAAAACATGAAATATTTAAAATAATGATAAATGAGTAGAGAAATTACCCAAAGGGTGTGACCCGATTTTACTCAGAGGTCTTATGTGATCTGGGATTAGCACATGATGTTCTCTGAGACAAAGAGTTTATTCAGGACGCCGGTGTGTTGATAGTGTACACAGAACAAGCACTAAGAAATTTTAGCAATTTCACAGAGAAAAGTTCTGGATCAAAGAAAATGAGCTGCTTGTTATATAACAGCTTTTTCTTCACGTCACATTACTTGAAACATGTGTCCTCTTGTTATACTTGTTTCAGGAGTTCTCAGAGTGGAAAAAAAGGTCGGCAGATTTTTGTCTGCCAACTGCGTACATCAACCGCATGGACCATCTGACCTCTTTTGTCCAGGTTGTAACTGATGCCACTCAGGAACTATGTGACCTGATCACCTCCTCCTACCAGGAAAAACTGAGTGTGATTTGTAAAAATGGTGAGTGTGTTTCATAATGTGTACTTGCATCATCTGACTCCTCCTGAAGAAAACATCTGAAATATTTCAACAACAATTAGACAGGTTGTTATGAAAAGCATGTGGATGTTTGCCAGACAATATGACCTACTGACTCTTCAAAACCAATAGCATTCCCAGCTTAAGCTGTATTTTGTTTTTTGCGCTAATTGGCAACTTTTAGCATGCTGCCATGTTAAACTAAGATTGTGAGCAAAGTAATAATATACTTACTGAAAGTGTCTATATACAAGATTTGGAGAGGCTGTGGCTCGCAAGTGGCTCATCCACTCATCAGAAGGTCAGCGGCTCATCTAGTCTGCATGTGTGTGTTAATGTGTTTCTGACAAGCAGGTTAGCTTAGTCCTGTGGGAGAGCTTTCAGTGATCAATAGTTTTATATACTATATAAAATACAGTCCACATACAAAATGCAGTCCAAATTTTCTGATTTGGTTGATTTGGTGACACAGGTCACAGAATTGTGAGGGCAAAAAATGCCACATATGGTCAATGTCTTGTTTTGTAGACTAATTTTGATAAAAGTCATCAACAATCTTAATGATAAACACATCGCATTTCCTGTTAATACATCATAATAAAATTCAACCTCTATGTCTGTAGTTTGAGGAGCTGCAGAATAAGAGAGTGATTGGTTTGCTAAGCTGTAACTTATATTGTTTTGACAGGAAATGTAACCAGACATCCTGCCCCTATTACTACTAATACATAAATTCTACAATACTTTAATCAGTGCGTCAGTCACCATTGCGTCATCTTAAAAAACGAAAATCTGTGAGTTAATCATTTTAACATTAGCGAGTTAACTCTGTCATTGTGAGCATATTAGCGGTGCTGTTTTACAGTCTTGCAAAGCCGCTAGCATGACTGTGGACTCTTGGTCATGTTATTTAAACATGATTTGCTCAGCTTTGTTTTTTAAACATCTGTATTGTATTCAGCAGGTTGTAGAAATGTTCATGTTTTAACAAAATACTAAGTAATCTCTCTGCAACATGATAAACTAGGTACTAAATCCTCAGTGCCAGAATCTCAGCCTTCGTCCCTGCCTGATCCTGAGACACGAGAGGACTTTTTGAAATGTAAATATACTTTTCATTGTACCATGTTCATGTATCATTTGTTTTTTCTATTTGTTGAATCATGCTTGTTTATTTAGCCAAAAAAATATTGACAACTTGCATTCCCTTGTATTATAGACTCAAGGAGTTTAACCTTTGACCCCGACACCACCCATCATTTCCTGCGTGTGAGGGAGGACAACAGAAAGCTGACCAACACCAGCCCCTGGCAGCACAGCTACCCAGACCACCCCAGCCGCTTTGAATATTGGCGTCAGGCAATGACATCAGAGAGCGTTTACCAGGAGAGGCACTACATTGAAGCGGAGCTGAGGGGAGAGGGCGCACACGTCGGTTTCACCTACAAGAGCATCGATCGCAAGGGAGATCAGAGTACCAGCTGCATCACCGGGAACGACTTTTCCTGGTGTGTGGGAAGAAACAGCCGAGGTTTCTTCGCCTGGCACGCCGGCGCAGAGACGCCCTTGGAAGTTACTGACATCACAAGAGTCGGTTTATATGTTGACTTTCACCGAGGCTCTGTGTCCTTCTATGATGTAACAGGTGCTATGAGGCTGCTCCACAAGTACACGGCTGACTTCATAGAGCCTTTATATGTTACAGCCTGGCTTTCAAAAAAAGAAAATGTTGTTGCTCTGGTTAATGAAAAATGATGCATCATTCTATGTTTCACAAACAAATCTGCTTTTACCGTTAGATAAGACACTGATAATAGAAAATGTGGGGGCATTATAAATATTTATTGAGGTTCCATAACAAGCTGCACAAAGTTATAGTACAGATAGAGGTTTTATTTTTACATGCAGGTTGGTTGGGGGTTAAATTTACTGCCCCCTTGTGGTGGCTGTGCGGCATAAATGTGAGAAACTCACGCAACAGCAGATGTGTGAGGAATTTACTGCAGTTTTATTGCCACTTTACTGCTCTTTGATGTGTAAGGAATGTGGGCAAAAGTACACAAAAGTCTGCTTACATTTTTTTATTTATTTTATGAGTCTGTTTGGTATTAGAAGCTTTAGTGTCTCAGTATTTTTATAAGTTTAATTAAGTTGCTGAACTATTAAAAAGCGTTATGGTGGAATGATTGTGTATGATGGGTCTATAAAATTATCTATTTATTCCAAAAATAACTGAGAGATCATTAAGTTCACTGCAGTCCACTTATAGTATTAAAATAAGTTTCATTCTCGTCATAAGATGGATTTACAAAGTACACACCTGTCTGGGTCAAGGAACTTGAATTATTTGTTTCAGTCCTATGCAGACCAGGAATATCTGGCAGCCTGTTGGGCTTGTCAAAAACGAGATTGTGGTCAAGTGGCCCACCAAGCTCTCCAACATCACAGCTTCTTCTCAAACTGCTCAAAGACAGCAGTAGTGGAGGCAGTAATGGTATTTGAACTACCACTTTACCAATCAGGAGAACCATGATTATAATGAGTGTTATCATAATTAAAACTTCAAACACAACTCCAACCACCACCCCAGCCCTGGCTCCCAGCTGCCTCACTGCTGCCCCCGGAGGAGGCTTGAAATTCATCCCTCGTGATGTCCCGGGCCAGAGCCTCTGACTGTGTTCCCGTCGTTCCATCCAGGATAACCACCTGGATCTCAGATGAGCTTTCATAAGGGAGGATCCCTAACAAGCAGTGTGACCTGAAGACTTAAGACATGATCAACTGAATGGTTTTGTATTGTGCCAGGACAAGAAAAAGCAAAAGATCTGAGAAACTGCAGTCAACCCATGTGTGAGCTGAGACACTGGGACAACTCAGATCTGTCATCAAATTGTTTTTCCCAGCACAGAAACTAATTTGATATGGATGACATACTTACTGGAGCTGATGTCCACCCTAAAAGAGGAGCTCACAACATGAAACCCAGCTCCTGAATTCAGGATAAGCTCTCCACCATCTGACAGTTTCATCAGCACAGCATGCATACTCTCCACAAACACAGACACTTTTCTCAGGGCTAAAAACTCAACTATTTCATTACCACATGAAACAGCTTCTTTGTTCCAGTTGGTTATGATCTAGTTTGGTGTTAGGAATCAACTGTTTGTACGAGGCATTCAATGGCCCAACAAGACAGCAGAGAAGAAGCACGTCTGGTGTTTTCAGCATCCTGAATATTTATGACCAAGAGAGCATCAGGCAAACTTTATATCCAACTGTGGGACAAACAAGTGCACACAGCAGAACTGATGAGTTGTGAATCACAACGGCCTGCTCAAACAGCTGACTTGTAAAAGTTTTACATTTTCTGATGTAACTGACCTGCTTAAGTGTCAGTCCTCCCCCTATTTTTAAATGTTCCTTAAAATGAAAATGTCTTAACATTAATGAACCAATTCTATGATTTTTTTAAATGAGTTAACTGCTAAACTAACACAAATCTAATAACATGCAGCTGAAATGATTATAAATTCATCTAAAATTGAAATGTGCATGGAATTTTTTTTTTTTTTTTGATGGTCTGAGCTCCTTTTGCCTGCAGCCTGGAAATTTCACTGCTGTTTTTACTATAAACTGTTACATATAACAAGCATCGGGAATGCTTAAACAAAAAAAATAAACTAAAGATTAAAGTCACAGATGCCAGAAAGAAAATGAATCAACTTATTAAAAGAAAAAAAAATCTAATTCAATTACAGATCTAAAACTGATTAATTTATGACATTTCACAACTCAAAAATGTCTATTAGAACCAGAAAGTTGTAAATCAGTATTATAAACCATATAGGGCTACAGTTGACTAATCAAAAAAGCAGTAAGTAAAGTAAAAAGCATTTAAATAAAAACCGTAGTTTGAATTGTACATCATTTACTGGATTAACACGTGTCAGGTTAAGAGGATCAGGGTTTTACTCAGCAAATTTAACCTAATGAGGCCAATCCTGCTTCTTGGAACGAGCTCCTCTTATTTGCATAACAAATACACACTTACACTTAATACGCACGCCCTCATGAACCTGAATCTGCCCCGAGGCGGTGTCTCACCCGTGACACGATGCCAGTGCTTTTTAGTGTTGTTTACATCGAATAAAAGTGAGAATGCTTGACGACCGTGACTGCCTTTGATTTTTTGGGGGGGGGGGGGGGGG
>JAPZDY010000009.1:9457505-9474868 GCA_029783645.1 Ctenochaetus hawaiiensis
GCGCGCGGGACATCGCACGTGACTTCAGCTGAAATTAATTACCCCTGTTTTGTCTTTATTTGGTACACCTGGCGCAGCGCGTCAGTTTACTGCGCAATCTGGTGCGCTGCTTCTCTCTGTTCTTTCTTTTCTTTCATCTCCGTACGTTTCATCTTTGATACGAGCCTGACAAATGTCTCTTTACTCCTGAATGCTATTGTGTTTTTTAAGGACATCATGAAAAGTGTAGCTCATCAAATGTTCCGGACCTGCAACAAACTTTTCGCGAGGTAAATTTATGGCCAAGTAAAAGTCATGTGTATGAGGCTAAACACAAAACATTTAGATATTTTTTAGAAATTTTCGTTTTTTGTCAATGGGTCCTGAAAGATTTTTGCAAGAAGAGGGCCCTAGCTAATTGTATTCAGGTGGTGTTGGTACAGATTGGCTACCCAAGTCAAAATGGGACTGTTTTCCTTAGACAAAGGCAGAACTTAAAACAATTTGTGACTGTTTGTAGGAAAACGCTGAATGATGTTGTGGAGGCACATCCATCCAACATTGAGACAGCAGCCCAGATGGAAAACATCCAGCATCTGCCCAGTCCTTCCTTAACCCCCCATGTGGAGGCAGTGAGAGAGACCATTCACCACATGGAGGCAGTCATGGAGAGGGCCCACCATGGCGGTGGATGGCTCTTGTCTGGCATCATCTGTATCAACGTGCTGATCCTGGGCTGTGCCCTGGTCAGCGGCAGCGCCTTCAACAGCGTGGCCATCACTCCTGTGCACAGGCAAATCTTCCTCATCATTCTCCTCCTCCTCACAATGCTGTGGATGCTGTTTTATACGGCCATCACCTCTCGGAAGGATCAGGCAGGCATGTTCAAAGACAGCCATGCAGGGCCTGTGTGGCTGCGAGGTGACATCTTTGACTTTATTGGGTCTTTGTTTTCAGAGGAGTGTCATTTCAAGGTTTAATCACTTGAATGTTTATATTGCAGCTGGACTTCTGCTGTTCGGGCTTCTGAGTCTCCTCATGGACATCTTCAAGATTGCAAACTATGTTGGCTACCTTCACTGTGATTCTGCCATTAAAGTCGCCTTCCCTGTTGTGCAAGCTGTGTTTTTGTTTGTCCAGGTGGTTGCATTTTAGGAACACACACTTTGTGCACCGCAAGAACAAAACAGGCTCACCTGCACTTTTGATTAAATTTGAAAAAACTTAAAAAATCCTGTCTTGTTGATAGACTTACTTCCTTTGGATTCATGCAAAGGACTGTGTGCAGCTACACACAAATTTTACAAGGTAAATTCTTATTTTTTTACCAGAATGTCTACCTTCAATCTTGCAGGACACTCATGTCTTTACTCTTGTAGGTGTGGGCTTACTCTGACGCTTTCGACTAACCTGGTGGTGTGGATGGCAGCTGTGACCGAGGAATCAATTCACCAAACAGAGATTCCTGCTCTAAACGTCAGTGTCTCACACAAGATGTACAGAGGTAAATGGGCACAGTTTGTGTTCAGTTTAAATCAGTGTAATTTATTTATTCTTTAAGAAAAAATTAACTCAAAATTGTTTCATTCCAGCCAGCTATGGAGATAAGAAGTGTAAATGCAGTCACTCAGCATGCGACACCTTCAAAGAGGCCTTCTACTACTTGTATCCCTTCAACATAGAGTACAGCCTCTTTGCTTCAGCTATGGCCTACGTCATGTGGAAAAATGTTGGTCGACTTGCGGAGGATCACAGCCACCACAGTGTGAAGTTCCGCCCAAAAGACATATGTTTTGGACCCGTGATGGGAACCCTCCTCGTTGTTGCTGGACTGGTGACCTTTATAATGTACGAGGTGTACATACTGAAAGAGGATGAAGAGAGCAGAGAAAAGGCCTTGCTGATTTATTTTATCATGAACATAGTGATAGTGAGCCTGATGTCCCTCTCAACAGTGATTGGCTGCATCGTCTACAGGCTGGACCACAGGGAGCACGTGTCAGAGAAAAACCCCATGCGTAGCCTGGACGTGGGGCTGCTGGTGGGAGCCTCAATTGGACAGTTCATCATCAGCTATTTCACCATCGTGGCCGTGGTGGCGACGGGAGCCAGAGGGTATCTGAACGCCCTCAACCTGTCCTGGGCTGTGCTGACGGTGCTCCAGCTGGGCCTGCAGAACTACTTCATCATCGAAGGCCTCCACCGGGAGCCCTTCCACGTGATGCAGGAAGCAGCTCTGCACACAAACGCTCATGTCTTCCAAGAGCACTCAGAGATGAGCATTATTATGGAGACCAACAAGTCCAGCTACTTCCTGACTTCAAGTCTGGACAAGTTAAGTTGGAAGAGAAAAGTGCTGAAGGAGGTCTGTGCCTTTCTGCTGCTCGCTAACATCATTGTAAGTTGTTTTTAAGGCCTTTGTTGTTTCATTTACTTTCATTTACAATTTAATTAACCTCATGTTTTTTACTGTTGAAATATTTTAATGTTATACACTCATTCTGCATCCACAGCTGTGGATCATGCCTGCCTTCGGAGCTCGTCCCCAGTTTGATCATCCCATGGAGATAAAATTCTACAAATTCACAATGTGGGCTGCCATTGTGAATATTGGACTTCCCTTTGGGATCTTCTACCGCATGCACTCTGTCGCGAGTCTCTTTGAGGTGTATTTAATCACTTAGATGAACTTTTTTTACTTTACGTATTTATGAGCATCGAGGTTAATTTTATGATACCATAATTTATTAAATGTTTAACTTAATTTTTGTAAATAAACTTAAATATCATTTTGATTAGCTGTCTGTTTGTTTTTGTTTTGCTGACTTTACATTTAAACTTCCCTCTTTTAAACTAACATGAGAGGAACCTGTGTTTTAGGATGAGCTGCAGATTGTGGCCATAACATTTACATGTTTTTGAGCATGAAATTTAATTTGAAATTATTTTTGAGCACGAAATTTTATTGGAAATCAAAATACCTGGTTGCTCAAGAAACAAAATCATCAGAGATTTGAGAACAGTAACTATCTAATTTAAAACAGAGGTAAAGAAATGGTATTTGGAAGCTACAAATAGTGGTAATTGCACCGGTAGGGCGTCTGTGGCTCAGGATGTACAACAGAGGGGTTAAGTCTGAGTGTCTTTGAGCAAAATGGTTTCTCCAAAATGTCTACATTGGTGTAAGTTTGTGTCTGTTTCTGACAAGCAAGCTTGCATATGCTTTGCCATCAATGTATAAATGTTTCAATGTTGACATAATTTTATTAGTGTTTGCTAGACTGGAGAAGCCCTACATAAATGCAAACCATTTACTTAAAAGAAAGTACTACCTGCTTGTCACAGGTTTAATTAAGATCCTTTGCTGGTGGGGTTCCAATGCAAAAAATAAAATCTATGCGGTATTTGACAAACTGAATAAATGGCAGCAGAGAGATTTATGGGGAAAACGGTGGTCAGTTTTATATCGCAGCAGTGCACTCCACCAAAGTCAAACTCTAACATAGTGCTTGCTCGAAAAAGAAATACTGCCATCTAGTGACCACTATGTAAACAGGCAGCTTTTACTTTATACAGCACACTGAGGTCAGGCTGCACACACGGGTACAAACTTTAACGTAGCTGTGCAATTAATCTGGATAAGAAGTGTTGTTTTAATTTGATATCCATCTTTGGTGAGAATCTACATGTTTTGAGAATAAATGGTGACGCTTTATGAGCACAGAGTTCAATAATGTGACCAACACAGGATTCACAGATGCATATTAATATATATTTTCGAGATAATTTAAGGAAAATACAATTTTCAACATCAAGCATTGTAAGCATAGCCTGCCAGATCAAAACATAAACCTGGCCATACACATAAAAACATACAATCTATTTAATTGTCAAAATCCTGTTGAGTTACATCGTCACATAATCTACAACCATAATAACAGACAACTCATAAAGAGTGCAAATTCACTTTAAAGCATGGCAAGTACGACAAATAACGTGGAACATCATCAATGGAGTGCCGTCAGAGATATGTCACCAGCCTCTGTTAGAAAGCACCATATCTTCTACACCAAGTCTGACTGAAAATATTTCCTCTTTCACATCTTTGCTGCCAAGAAAAGAGTAAAAACCTTCTTATTGTCATCTCATAGCTTTGACTGACATTCTATGGTCTTTTGGTCTTTGGAAATGAACAAACACAGTTGTTTATAGACAATATTGATGGTTTAATCATCTCCATTCTCTACCTTAATCATCTGTATGTCTCTTTAGGTTGGTGGTGTTAGGGATATATTGATGATGATTACGGAGGCAAGTTAAACACAGTGAGGTTTACTGGGAAACCAGCAGATACTGACAGAAACAGGAATCCTGGAGCTGACAAGTCCCATTTAAAGTCTCCTGTCTACATCCTCTGGATCTCAAAAAGTCGCACGTCTGTGTCATACCAGATAGGAGGATCCACGTTGCTGGGAAAACAGAATAACATGTTAGTCTTTAGTCAAGTGTGGAAAAGACTGTTTGCATAAATCTCAGCTCTTGTGGCTGACTCACCGCAAATAGACGACACCCCACATGTAGGTGCGAAACCACATGGCAGTGCCTGCGTTGGCCTGATACTTCCTGATGAGGATGGGGTGAGGAACCGGCAGCAGGCCCACTAACGTGCCATGCTGGAGAAACTTCAGGATCTCTGATTCATCTGTCAGACCCCTGCAGCGAAACGTGCCAGCACACTTTAATGAGGTTATATCTCAGAAGAATCTCAGCAAATATCTGACTTTTACATGCTCGTACTTGTCGATGCAGATCTTCTCCACCTGGGGAACCAGCACTTGTAGGAGTCGCATGATAGTCTGTAGGGGTAGTTTACACTTCCAGGAAAGGACCTGGAATGTAAAAAAGGTCAAATCTGCTCAGTTACACATTCTGTCATATACCTTACACGTATTAAAAACTGATATCACTGACCCAGTCTGGTGTGGGAGCCCAAAACGATGTCGAAGACGCACTCGACAAACGCCTTCTTTCCATTTCCGCTTCAGTGTAGAAAACATCCTAAAAAAATATGAAAAATCATATTTACTAACTTGTGCATGCATTTCAACAAACACACAATATACACAATACACACACATACTTCATTGTCTCGGCCTGAGTTTGATTCTGTGTCACTGGTCCCGGCCACTGCGCTTTGGTCTGAGTGAGCTGTGTGAGGGGAGTCTGTCTTTGGAACTGACACCATGGTGCCGTCCTCAGATACCTGGGACTTCTCAGTCAGTTTATCGATGCCTGCAGGAAGACAGGAAAGTAATCATGACCTTAGGGAGAAGTCCAGTGAGAGGATGAATGATTAGTTTACAGCCAAACGTAGAAGGAGATGAGTTACACAGTTCTTGTGGCATGCATATGCAGTTCAACTCTTTACATGACTGTGCATGTTATTTATTTTAGATTTTATGTCTATCATGGGGGCCAATGGTCTTAGAAAAAAATAGTAAACAAAATAAATATTGAGAGTTGTACAAATGCATTGTCTTGATTTTCTACTGTTTTTTAAAAAAAATAAGAAAATAGAAAGAAAATAAAAAGTATTATCCTTGAAATTAATGTCACAGAGTGAATTTTTTAATTTTCTAAAGAACTGACCTGCTGATTCACTGCTGCCATCCAATCCTATATTCTTAAATGTATTAATTATTAATTGAAATGGCATTTCTGAATTATTAAACAGTTCTCTTAGTAAGACAATCATAGCTCTGTTCAGGTCCCTCATAAACTGTAAGCCAACATGTAAGCTTGTGTACAGGACAGACATCTTCCCCACAGACAAAAGGTAGTAGGGACTTAGGGACGCCTAATCACCAACATCAATATGACGGAGTCAGTACCTGGAATAGCGACCAGACTGGCCTTCAGTGTACCAGGCTCTGCTGGCACAGCGGGGTGAGAGCCCTCCATGGACACAGTCTCCTGGGAGCTGGTGCGGGAAATCACATCTGGAGACTTCCTCTTCCTCTGCAAAGCTTTCTGAATGGAGGCAGGATCAGAGGGCAAGTTGGCCAACTGGTGGAACACATTACGTTTGCGGATGATGGCGTATACCAAGTTGCAATTCCCTTGAGGTGAGAGAGGGAGGACAGATTAGTTTGTGGACACAAAAAAAAAAAACACAAGCCCAAAATTCTGTGATGTTTTGGATTTTTTTTTTACCATCAAACTGGTACTGGATGATATTGTTAAAAGCCTCAAGAAGAAAGAATACAAGGTGATGGTTCTGAGCTGCAGAGAAAAGGAACCAGCTGGTGGAGAAGGCCTCCAGCAGGTGGAGCAGTTTATTAGCTGCAACCATTGACAGGCTCTTCAAGTAGGGAGAAACTGCAAAAGAGGAATACATTTTAGGAAAATTACTGTGTTATTAAGGAAAACTACAACAGGTTTTTTTTTTATTTGACTAAGTCCCATCTGTTTTGTATGAAATGATACAACTTTCAAATAGTTGCAAATAAAATCAGTGCATTGACAGGCAGATGGCGCCAAAGCATCTCACCGTTTACAACGATAGTTAGAAGGCAGTCAAACAAAGGCTGGAGACGCTGGTGGCCAGTGGTGATAATCTTGTGAAAGACCTAAAAGCAAACACAGTGACAGCTGTGAGCATGAACTGTACAGAAGATAATACAGATAAAGAACATGACTGTTTCAGATGATGTAATATAGCAAACATCTCACCACTATGAGCAGGTCAGCATGTGTCCCTGTGAACACTGGGATGTCCATGGGCACATGGATGGAGTAGGGTTTGTTCAAGCGCACGCCAAAGTTTCTCTCACCGCTCAGCAGCAGTAAGATGAACACACCAATGTGCATGAGTCCCACACGAGCTGCAGCCAAGGATAAAAAAAACAAGAGTTACTAGACATATATGCTTAGTTCAGGCTTTTTGAATGAAGGAATAACTCTGGGATGAAACTCACACTGGTCTGCTCTGGCATCGTTCAGAAAGTAAAGTATAGGAACCAGAATATCCAGCACATCACTGCTTTTCAGGACAAAAAACAGGAACTTCTGTTAAGGGAACAAAAAAAGGATCTTGTTGAATAAAAGCACAGTTTCTTAATGCCTCATCTTCCCAAAGAAACAGTACTTTTCATTATTCTAACCTTGTTGAAGTCACATAGTTTCCAGAAAAGCACCAGCAGCTCCTGGTGGAACTGGATCTTCTTGGTGGAGTTGGGCAGGTAAGTCTGAGTCAAAGGGTTGGTCAGTAGACGAGCGAGGCCTTTTAATACAAAGTCAAAATCCTGCCAATGGAAGGACAGAAGGTTGAGCTATTACCATCTTTACAGGGAAAATCCTCATGTGTTTTATAGAAATGATGATGGGCATACCTCCTCTCTGTGAATCCTTGACAAATAATTCACAAACAAGTTTTCAGGGCCTGTAGTCTGCGTGAAGATAAAGAGATTTATTTGAATGACACTAAATACAAGCCATGTATTCATTAGATTGATTTCTTTGCGGCTGCCTCTGTGTCCCACCTCTTGTTCCTCCATGCTGGACGGGGAGGCCGGGCGGTGGGGGACCCCACCGTCATGCTCCAGCGTCACAATGAGGATCTGCACAGCCTGCTCCACCAGCTGCTCCCGGTAGTCCGAGAAGAGCAGATGGTTGTATGGGATGCCGTAGCCCACTGGATCGTAGGCACACACCACATTCAGCAGAGAGGTGAACAGAGGCAGAGCATGTCTAGGGACAAAGACATGAAGACCATGTTAGATGATGCTTTAAGTCTCTAACTATTATCCGTTTATGTAAATAAAAGTATCCTATATTCCTTAAAGAACTATTCCATTTTAGTAAACAAAGAAATTAAGCAGCAAAATCCACAAGAGAAATAAAAGGCCTTGTTTGTTTGTTTGTTTATAAGCTTAAAGACTATCAAAGTCCATGTACATGCTTTTATTTTGAAAATTTCATCCACATCTCACTGTCAAACAAGACACCACTCATCTCAAGGTAATTAAGCAAACTCCACTTGCGATGAAGACCATGAGAGGTGCATGAAAGCTCTGACCAGATCTCGCCTTTCATTGGTGGTTGCCCATTACCTATTTTCTGTGGAGCAGAAGAACGTCACCCAAGGGTTGAGGACGTTGTTGTCCGTCGACGGAGGCAGGTACATGGCCTCTGAGAAGCAGGTCAGCAACAACCTCAGCAACTCAGTCCTGAGGAGGATCAGCGATAAAAGCACAGAAGTGGACAAAAAAAAAAAGGTTTAGTCCCACTTAGAAATAAGAGAAGTTTGTGATACAGATGTTACTAAGCACAGCTGCCCGACTCACCTGTTCAGGTCGTGGATGTAGTTGAGAGGCGGAGACTGTGCGAAGCCCACACCTGCCTCCCAGATGTACTCACAGCTATCTATAGACTGCATGCTCTCAACTGAGTCCTGGATAGAGTCACAAATAATATAATTTAATTCACTGTGCACATTTTAAAATTCTCACAATATTTGCTGAGAGACATTGCAAATCATAGTCTATAATTTGACCAGCAAGTCCTGAAACCTAAAGGACAAACTTGGCTGTTCAATGCTGCATTCTAACCTGATATATGAGCCATGTTTATTCAGCACAGTTAGAAAATAGAAATAGTTATGTTTTGCCAACTACAGATACTTTGTTAAGAAAAGGAGATCATCATGGTCACAGAACTTTAACTGTTGCTTGGGTTTAGTAAAGACTGGGTGACTCAAGCATCTGTTGAGGTTGTTTTTCATTACATTTTTCATTAGTCAGTTATTTCAGAGTTTACCAGGGAACCTAAAACCCCTACAGAGATCACCGTGACATCTGACATGCAACATTCCTTTCTAGCTCATGAGGGACAAGGAATTCTTCCTTGTGAGGCTGACAGTGTTCTGTCGACCATGATCTCTTTCAGTGTTTTTTTCTGCAGACAAACTTGGTTGACAGGTTTGCTGGACAACTTTAGACCAGGAAGGAGGAAACGGTGCTCTATAAAAACATCTTTAACCTTTAAAAGGATAGATCATGTTAACCATCCTCCAGCCATTGTTATGATGTGTACAACATATATTAATTGTAGGACGGTGATGAATTGATACTCACTGGGCCTCTCTTATGGCTGTGCACAGTGAAGTCTGGGCAGAAGAGCAGGTCAGCGATGGCCAGCAGCAGCGACTCTGCGAGTGGTCGAGCGCCGTCATCATCATCCAGCTCATCTGTCTGAAATGAACGGACATGTGCATTAGACTAGAGTCAGATGATAAACATTATTCTCTACTATGCACTGAAAGAATTCAGTACATAGGAAACTGAAAAAGGTTTTCATTGCTTGGAAGAAATTATGCAGTACAGCTGAAAAAACCTCGCAGTATTACACTTCCTGTTCTACAAGGAAAATGGGATAATAAACCCCACAATGAATGAGGAAACTATCAGAGGGAAGGATATGTGCTCATGAACAGACATTTAAAACTTAAATGCTTTCATTATGCTTTGTTGTCTCACTGAATGACACTTCCTGTTATGCATGAACAGAGCGCTGCACAGTAATGTATATGTGGTAGGTACAAGCAGTAACTTGTGAGCAAATACTTTAACTTTAATCATTCGATCATCATCAGCACGTGAGTTACACATGTTTTGGTGACCTCTGGTATGTGTGCATTTGCAATTTTACCATGGACCGGAAACTTGGGTCTACGGCTTTGACCCAGAGACCAAACCTCAATGAATTATGAAAAGGGTTCAGAGTGATCAAGGGACCAGCTTAAGGTTTTCCTTCCTTGTGCCCACTTACCCCAGCCCGGCCAGCACCCGGCACGGTGGACCAGAAGAACCCTCTCCAGTCCTGGTCCTCAAAGATGTAGGGAAGGATGCGACTCAGGATGCGGGTGCAGTTCAGGATCACCTGCTTCTCCCTCTCTGTGGGGCAACCAGACTCTGCACCCTGCACCAGCTTCTCCACAGCCTGAAGTGACAAGAAACATGATCAGAGTGCACAAGAGAGTCAAAGTGAGAGGTATGGAAACTACAAAACTACAGTTTGAGAATTTTACTTTCCGAAAAAAATGTTTCACATAATTTGATTTAATTGAAATCTGACAATTCAATGAGATGCAACCACATTTGTGCTCATTTTGTTGGTGTTTGTTGGCTAATTAGGCATTATTCAGTCATCATAGTCCCATAATGAACATCTTAGTTTCTTAGATTTATTGTTTTGTTACAATTATGTCTTTTAAAAATAGAACTAGATACAGAGATATAGATAGTTTAGATACAAACAATCTGATTGTTTTATGGGCAGTGGAGTTAAAGCTTGAACAGTGTGTATACGCTTATATAACATTTCTCTTTTACTATGCCATCAACTGGACACTAAGGGTTTCGTTTTAGGAGAACGAAAATATGACCATCTTACCAACTACAGCTTTGCTCAGTAAAGTCTTAGTGTATTAAATTTACACTCTTAAGTACTTCAGATATCTACAGCTTGATTCACCTGACAATGAAAATATTTGGCTTGTGATTTTGGGACATATGCTGTTTTTTTGGGCCTTTAACAAAGATTTACTTTAAAAGCTGATTCATCATCAGCCTGCATCTAAAATAAGTAACAAACATCTTTGAATCAGCTCAGCTTCAAGGGCTCTCGTCTCCTCCTTTTCTTTTAATTAGGCTGTAAGTACCTCAGTGGGCCTATGTCTGTTTTGTTTCTGATAGGCAGCTTCAAACGGAAACTGGAGCCACCAGACGGAAAGCGAAGGGGAAAGGAAGGGGAGTTGACTCACTTATTCCCATGTTTGAGAGCACGAGGCAGTGGCTTGCTGACAGACTGTGCTGGGTTCTTACAAACAAAACCCTGCAATGCTACAAAACATTATTCCATAATAAAGCCTCAAAGCAAGGATTGTTTCCTATGCAAACTCATCTGATCACATAAACATGGTTGCATTAGAGATGCATTAGCAGTTTATACATTGTGTACCTTATAGCAGAGGGTAGCTAAATTCGAGGGGGACTCCTCTCGAACAGCTCTTATCTCTGCAGCTGGCACCAGTGCAAAAACATCCTGGACTGTGGTGGTGGTGTCTGCCCAGAACTGGTCCCAGAAGGCATCGTCTGTGGCTTCCACTGGCTGTAAAAATGATGTTTGCATTTCAATGCTCATATCCAAAGTGAGCATTTTATGTCAGCTAGGTTTAAAATACAAAACCCTGATTGATTCTTAAGTGCAGTCACCTATTATATTGCCTTTTCTATCATATGCACTATTCACTACATAGCTCACCCAGGGCCTTCCGTAATTACAGTGTAAACACAGCCTCTACTCTAACAACAATGAAAAAACATTATCTGGCGCACTGATCTGAGCACAGTCCACCTGCCGCATCTGCAAACGTGGTCATTTCCAGACCCACGTCATCATTTTTGGTCAACTACGCCATCGTTTATCTTGTCGTCAGGAGTAAACATGCAGTGTCCAAATAAACATTCATGGTGATCTGCATCACAGAATCGGCCGTCATTTAATCCAACGGTTGATGACAAATACGACATTTCTGGAGTGCTTTGCACGCAGCTTTTCTGCACTGACCGAATAAACATTTCGATTATGCAAAATAAATGATTGTATAATGACAGGCAGACATGCAAGATTAGGAAATTGTATTTTTTTTCTAACGCATCATACGCCTTATCTCATCTCCTTGGTGATGCTCTCTGGTGCGCTCCTCGAGCACATTATCTCCCTGTCACTCCTTAACTGAGCTGTATGGAAGCGCATATACCTGTGTTTTCGTTGTCAGCTGAATCACTGCTTTCCTGAAGTTCAGTTTTGAGTCGGTGCTGCCCATTGCGATTATTTCCCTTTATAATAACAGGACCGCCGCTGCTAAAAAATCCCTGTTAATCTCTCCCCCGTCCTTCGCTTGAGTCATTGGCGGAGGCGTGTTTTTTACACTATTGGCTGGATGGACCTGCTGCACTACAGAGCGTAACTTCCGGGTTGTGAAGATGTCAGGCAATCAATTAGATTGGATGCTTTGTTACCAGCATTTTGGTTGGAAATTACATATACGAAACAATATTTTAATGTCCTTCCTTGGGCTGGAAACTGTTACATTATTTGGTATAAAATTAATGAGGAAATCAGTGAAAAATGAGCTGCACTCGTTGTCTGTTACACTGTAAACCTTTTTTTCTAGACACAACGGTACAACTGTCAGCTTGAACGTCGAATTTTACTCTATGTTAACAACGACATCTTATGAGAAAATTAACAAAGTGAGCTAAATGTGGTCATAGCACGGGCCAGTTTTAGTCGAATAATGTGTCTGATTCACACCAGCTACCTTTTTATAGCAGAAACGAAATAATACATATGAAATTCTCTGGCGAAGTTCAATGAATCAATACATTATTTAACAGCTTTCTTGTAGGCTATTTGCGAAGTACATATTGAGCCAGCGTTATTATATGGTGGCTTTAGGTGCTGCTCGTAAACTTTAACACCTATTCCGAAATTAGCTCGCTTGTCTAACATACGTGTATCTTACGTAAAAGAAGTTGAGTATGTCACTTCTGTTGCCATCGCTGTGATTGTGACTATCGCGTCCAATACACTATATTGCTAAAGCGACAGAACACACCGTTTTGTCCAACTCCAACTATTAATAATTTTTTCGACTACAGTGAAAGCATCGTCAGTGGCCTTTGCGCAGCCGCAGTAGCATGTAAACACAACTGCTGCGATTGTGGTGATGACTGTTACAGCTAGCGTTAGCTGTGTTCAGTTTTATAATCTCACACGGACTCTGGCACCAAGATTATAAGATTGTTTCCAAAGAAAATAGTCATTTTTTTCTGCAGTATGCGTCGTGGTAGGCTAATTAAGAGTGCCAGTTTAGAAGGTTAGCTAGCAGTGACGTTTGCTTTCAACTTACGTTGACGACTGGCTTGTAACTGACCTAGCTAGCTAAACGTTAGCTTGTAAACGCCCTACCTTTAAACCATTTAACAGCCAGTAACCTTAAGTTTTGGTGTAATTATTAAGATTATTCTTTTACTGTTGTTAAAATGACCAGTACAGTCACACTAGTATTGAAAATGATTTGCTAGTCAGGCAAGGATAGTTTGCTAACTCTGGTGATAAAATATCGACTGACAGGGAACAAGCTACGTTAACTCGTCGATAACGCCAACCTGCTGGGCTATCCAGCCTAATCCGAACAAAATACAGAAGAAAGTCGTCGAGATTGATTTACTGTCATCATATGTTGACAGAAAATAGGTGAGTGAGGCCTCCATTACTTGATGTAACAATGACAATTATATATCTTCCGAAACAAATAACGTTAGTGGAGTAACGTTTTTGGCCTTCATTAACCAAGTGCAGCAGCCATTAAAAATGATTGCTTAGCGGGTTATGCAAACAAATTTGACGAGGCCACACATGCGAGGAGCAAGCGACGGTTGTGTATGATTTACGACGACGATTTATATGGGGTGTTCTGTAATTGTCTTTGTATATGTACTTATACCTAAACAGGAAACGGCAGCGCAGTGGAGGTGATGAGGAGATCGGCCACCTGGTGCCCCAACCCAAAAGGCAGAGCAGGGGTCATCCTCTCTCTCCAGAGCCGGGCCGTGATGCCTGGGACTCTGAGGTAAAAATGCAAGAAAACAATACATAATACAGAGCTGTAACATAACATTAGACAAATAATTGTTTCACCCTTTCTTCTTAGGGTCAGGAGTTTCTGGTAGATGTTACATGGACATCTGTTGATCATTTAACTTTGTCCACACTACGTACAAATAAAGTCATTTCATTGCTGTATTAGTTGTCGCCCTTTCCCTGATCAAATATGGTGTTTACAAATCAATTATGATGAAGCCCATCCAGTCTTGCAACATTCTTTTGGGCATTACATGTTTGTTTGTTCTTGCTGTTGGTCACAGTGAACTCACAAAGAACTGTGTGATTGGGCTGGATTTCAGATATCTTATAAAGTTGTAAACAGTCTTGAAATTTATCTTTTTTTTGACTCAGTATTACCCAATATGTTTCAACCACTGTTTACTTTTAGTGGGTCAAGACTTGATGTATCAGATAAAATTCCCTCACTCACATCAATACATGGGTGCAGAATACCTATATTGTTTGCCTTATATATTTTTGTAATGTCTAATTTTGGCTGAAAGCCATGCATGAATCTAAAATACTTCTGCTGTGAAGCTTTCAGTTTCTCTCTGCAAAAAATGCAATTGAAGGCTACTTAAATGTCTAAAACAGATGTTCATATTATTGTGGATGTTGATGGTAATATCTAGCTTGCATACTGCTCATGTTGACATCTTCTTTTCAGTCATCTAACAGCGAGAGCAGCAGCAGTATCAGCAGTCCAGAACATGCAGCTGGGAGCTGCACCAGTCAGTGTGCTGTGGGGCCCTCCAGCCCTCTCAGCTCTGGCGACTCCTCAGAACTGGCCGGCCCCACAAACCTGGTGTCCTACCTGCAGATAAATCGCATCCTGAAGCAGGCCCACTTCCAGAGCCTGCAGAGCCGAGGCCACCTCAGAGACACATGACGACCTGAGATGTCTCACTGTCAGCCACCAGAGGACTGAGTCCCTGAGGCACATTCGAGCATCACATGCTGGTTCACTTCACTCAGCTCTTCCCACCCACCTCCAGTTTCTATGATATCTCACAGCCCTACATATCTGTGGATGGAGACCAGCTCCTGGTCAGGTATCTGGAGGGGGTTCATCATTCAAATAAATCAAAATGATAATCATTTGAGCAATAATACCTGTGTGATCAATTTAAAAACAAAAAATTGTGATCCATTTGATTTTTTTGACTGGTCTAGTTTACATGCTGCTCTTGGAGCCTTATTGTGACTGATTGGTGATAATGATAATGATGATGATGAATCCCTGTGTTTTGTCTTAAATGTTGTATGAAAACAGTGCTACTGTAGCTACAGAAATGGCACCAAACACAATTTTAGGCCGGTCAGTGTGACTTGTTTAGTCTCCTATTAGGGTACTTGGGTTGTAAAATGCTGAATCTGATGTCTATGTAAGTACATGGACAGTCTCAGGGAGGATTTGCACTTGTCTTGGACTGCTTATTTGCTTTCATATTCAGACAGGGACTCCTTTACAGGGACATATAAGAGCCATGTGAGTTCAGTTGGCCAAGGAGGTTATGTTTTCTGTTAGTTAATAGAGTATTTTAAAATTCTTTCCCATAGATTTCATTTAGATGTAGTGGAGAGTCTGACCATGGATCTGGTTTTAGTGAAGATCGCAGTTTTTTAAAAAATCATAACAGTGCAAGACAGGGAAATTTGAACACTGATGCTAATTTTCCATCAATTACTGCACTTACTTGGATGATAAGACTCACAAAATTATCCAGTCTTTGAGTAAATTATGTGTGTTGTTTCTGATGTGGGTTAAAATTTAAAAAACATAGTCACTTATTAAAATATTGTGCAGAACCGCAGTGGTATGCACAGGCTTTGCTGTCTAGAAATCACTTTTATGTTGCTGTTTTTTTTAAATGATCATAAATATCAATACTCAAAGTATATCATGAGCTGGACATAAGAATCTTATGGGGTTTTTTGTGATCTCGACATAACTTATCTCGTCTTCTCATGATCACTGAATAATTAAATTGTAGATTGTTAAATTGAAATAATATTCCATATTGCATTGCCAAATGTCAATTTTGATGTCACAAATGGCATCAGAATTCAACATCATTATTATTAGATATAATGCAACAACAGCCAAAGGAAGAGTCCATAATAATATTTGTAGGATATAAGCCTAATGGGAATAATGGAGCTCTTGTGGTTATTGGCAGTTATTTTTCAAAATAATGACCTTGGACACAAAACAATATCAAGTAGAGGTTGCCTTACATGTATGAATTAGAGATGATTACAGGATCTGCCTGCCAGCCTCTGCTATTAAAGGAATGAATTGTCAAAAAACAGCCAGTTGATATCGAAGCTTACAAGGTCAAGATCATGAGAGAATCGTTTAGAATTACAAGATTATTATGATATAAGGTCAGATAAGTTAATTAGGTAACCACAAAGAGGAAACAAACCTACCCCACCACCTTTTATACTCCTAAGACTTTCTCAGTCTATTTTATCAATATGAAATCCAAACGTGGGAAAGCGTAGCTTTTTCTTTTAAGAGTGGTTGTTACGGTAAAAACTTTTAGGATCTAAAGGACATTTCCCACAATAATTTTGCAATAGTACTGGAGGCACTGAAACGCTGTTTTAATGGCAGACAAGTCTGTCTGACTGTGCACTACCACTTGATTGTTGCTGTATGTGTGTCCCTGTGCACTGAACATCCAGGTACAAGCACTGACCGAAAGGCTGTGCGTCTCTCCTCTTTCATAGAGCAGGATTGGTTTCATTGCTGAACCCTCATCCCAGGAGTAAGCTCAGCGGTTTAGTTTTAATTGTTTATGTTTTTCAGACTGGTGTATCAGAAATAAAAACATTTTGAAGATGTCTTTTATTTTTTTTTTCAATGATGTATTTTTTGTATCAAATAATGTACATGACATTAACCTTGCATTTACTTTTTTTTCCTTGTAAATACCCCTTCATTTCAAAAATAAAACTTGTTTTTTGATCAAAGATGATATTTACTCTTTTTTTTTGTTAAGAACTCTTTTAATTATGTCTTTGTGAAGTCACATTGAAACCATGCAGTGAATCTCTAACGGTGGTGGTGGGGTGATCTGGGTCCATTCTTCTGTGAGGAAATACCTTATCAGTTCTGCATGTTATGTTCCATACGTGCAAACAGAAATTCCCTCCATCTCCACATTCTCCCTTTTTTTTTCCTCCAAATGGCCAGTAATGAATGACTCCCCATGCATTGAGACCATCACTAATGAGATATGACCTGTGTCTAAGCAAGGAGCAGTGAAAGGTTTCTTTAATTAGCACACTACATGTCCTTGTCTTGTCACAGACTCAGTAACAGATTACATACATTAATGCACCACACGTAACCACGGTTACCTTGCCGGCAACTGTGGCTCCTCATTACTTGCTTCCCTTGACTCCTTCTCTCCACCTCTACTAAGTTAGAGATGAAGAATGAGTCGATGTGAAGTCAAGTATAGAAATTTTCCTGCATCATGGCAACATCGCTCACTTTATTTTGAAAAGCAGCTGCTGAACATGAAGTGCAGCAACATATAGAGGGACAATTAGTGAGTTGTAAGTCAATCATTCATCTCAGCACCATGTCAGGTATGCCTTTTTTTTTTTTTTTTTTTTTTTTTTTTGGGGGGTTTTGG
>JAPZDY010000009.1:9474968-9486089 GCA_029783645.1 Ctenochaetus hawaiiensis
CTGAGCCTCGCGTACATGGGCCGCGCACGCTAACCACTGAGCTAAACGGCGGCCCAGGTATGCCTCTTTTGAATGACATTAGGTATACTGAAGAAAACATCCCAGACAGTCAAGCACCATGTCATAATTAAGGTAGTGGTTGAAACGGATTTCATTAATATTTTTTTTACAGCATATAAGATTTTCTTCAAAAGGCTGATTAAATACAACCTCCACAGTACCCGTTTAGGCTTTTTAAGCTCTGTATGTTGAATTAAAAATAGTGGGGAAACATATTGGATAAGACATTACAGGGTAAGTGTGTGTAAAACAAAACACTTCCACATGTTATTGTCAGATTTTGGGTGGTAGGTTTAAAAGATCAACAGTATATTAGGGAAAATTTGCATTCACAATGCAGCATTTGATTACATGTTATTCATAACCAAAGGGTTACTGAGTGGACACCAATATTAAGTAAAAGGTTGGTAGTTACACAGGAAAAAAAGAATAAAGTGTTAGTCATTCAAGCCCAGTGTTGTCAAGCATCAATGCTTATGTTTGTTTATCTCCAAACAGCAGATGTTTCAAATCCAGATGTTCATGCAAAGAGCAGTAGAGGGCAGCACACTCTGAATGATAGCCGGACACAAACTGAACTACTCGCAGTCTGAATCTCATAAATGTTGAGGAGTTCTGCGACGGGCCCAAAACGTGTGGGCTACATAGACAATATTTATCTATTATCTATTTTCACACTCACACTCACACTCACCTACACAAACACACACAAACACACACACACACACACACACACACACACACACACACACACACGCTCACACTGTCCTTCCTGGGCAGCACACAGATATGAAGGTGTGCGGTGATGAATGGCTCATATCAGCTGAGTGGAGAGGCAGGAGAGAGTTAAATGAACTGTCCTTGTTCTGGGGTCTATGTATGCGCATACATTGTTATATTTTTACCGTGGCCAGCGAAAAAATCTGGGTTAGTCTATGGCTCCTTTTCTTTGTGTCCTCTCTGATTCCCATCTCTTCCCAAAGGCAAAAGCACATCGAACATCAGCTAAACAACCAAAAAAACAGACATGTGGACAAACTACTGCGTGTCTTCAATGTCCTGCTCACCTTTGGCTGCAAGACTTGCAAATTAAAACAATATCTCCTTGAATAGTCAAACTGGAAACGTTTTTTTTAAAATGTGTGGACAGACAAAAAGGCCAAGTTGCCACAGAACAGAGCTTCAAGTGAGCGGTCTTGGTTTATGTCAAGGCTAAAGGAACTTACACAAAAGTGAGCTAAAGCTGATCTAGTCACCCTTGACTCTCTTTGCCAAACTTTGGCTGAAATGTATTTGGGCAGCTGTTGCCTAGCGTGAGATGGTGACTGGGTTGGCATCAAGTATACTGCCTTCCCTCACCGGCCAACACAAACATCTGCTTTGCCTCCCCACCACTATTTCGCCCAACATCAAACAACAAAGCTCACCTGCTCTGTTGCCCCAACGGCCATCCGAAGAATTAATGACCCACCAAGCACATTAGCGGTGCCCTATTGCCCCGGCCTGGCTGGAGCAGGGAATAGGGAGAGCCATGGCAGGCGAACAAGGAGAGGGAAGGATTAGTGGGTCAGAATGATAAAGTACTTCACAGGTCAGGAATTAAGATGGATATTCAGGTGATATTAGGATGTTTACTGCATTTATGCAAGTTCTTTTTTTCACCCCACAGCATGTCTTTATTATTAACTTTACAGCCATGTTGTTGGATTAAATAAGAGTGTGTTTCGGACAGTATTTTGTTAAATATCCTGGATTTTTTTTTTTTGGATGTTTAACACTCCACCCAGTGGCAGAGCATCCAGCTTGCGGTGCAGCACTCACTCTGAAACAACCCGCTCTTCAGTGGAAAACAAAAACTGAGGAGGTTCTTCTTCCTTATCCTTTAAGCCAGCTCACAGCGCTCCTGCAAAAGCTCCCTCTTTCTCAAGTTGTTGCTGTAGGGTGCGGAGAGAGGGACTGGGTTATCTCACTGACTGTAGCCTAAACATGCTGCCCGAATTTAGCTGAAAAACACTCGTCATTTCCCCGAGCGAAAGAGAGCGAGCAGGCCGGGTACTCTCTAAAGAGCTGTCTGCTGTTTTAATGCATTGACCAGACTGAGAAGAAAAGTAAGATAACGGAGAGGCCCAGCATGCTTCGGTCAGTGTCTCCACTTCCACTTAATGGCTCCCCCATTCAATTTCACACAATACGCTCCGGAGACAATGTACAGTAGATGGTTTTCATTGCACGGCGAAGTTACAGTGAAAGCCCTGATCAATCATAATAAATGTTCACCCTAGAATACAGGAGGAAAAGGCTGCAGTTTTTTTTTTTTTTTGTCCCACATGCAGGTCACAAACGTACTGCTTTTTGTGGCCGCTTGTGAGTCTATTCACACACCCTGACTTGTATTTGCAAAACAAGATGTTTACGTGCAGCAGTTTTACTCCGTTCAGCTGTCGACACTCAAAGGCTTTCAACCCGGAGAGTGCCAGAGAAGAAGTGCAATAGTTTAGAGAGAGTCGTGCTAAGTGGGACTGTTTAGGGCTGGCTGGGTAGAGCATGCACTCAAACCACCACCGTATAGACCGCTGTTTTCTAAATGGCCCCTATTAACTGAATGGGAACGGGCTGCACTCAGGCCTGTGTGTTAGCTCAGAGAGGACAGGCTACATGGCTCACACAGCCTGGTGTCGTTTCCACACGGCTGACCTGCCACACAGGCATGTTTCATCACCGGAGGACTGATATGGCGCCGCTCACAGCCACCGAGGTGCAATTTGTTGCATTTGGACTATAACTGTCAAGAAGAGATATACCCTCACTTAAATAGCCGCCCATAATCTGCCCCTCTCCCTGTATTATCCTAATTGAACCCATGGGCGGCCAATGCCATCAATAGCTGAGCTCATCTGCAAATTAATAAAACATGGGCCCTCACCAAATCTATGCTTGTGATAGAGCTTGAAGCTACTTAGACACACTATAGGGCTGAGTGTTTGTGATTCTTTTTTTATTTTTTTAAAAAGAAATAGAAGTACAATAAAATCATGCTCATGATGTGATGAGCGTGAGTTCTTACGACTCCCGTGGTCCCGTTAGTATTCCCAACCAGCTCCTCCTCTTTCTCCTTCCTCCTCAGTAATGGAAATGCTTATTAAAAACCATCCAACGCCATTTATCTAAACATGCTTTTGCAATCTACGCCGTAATGTGGCGATGTTAGATCAGTAGCCGCAGGGCACTTTAAAAAGCAGGATTCCAACTGATTCAACAGGTGATCGCCACACCCGGTGTTTTGTCTTCTCACTGCTGACTATAGCGAAGCCACATGTTCCTTGGTCAGGAGTGAGACATGCTGGCACCATCAACAAGTGCCACATCAGCACGAGTACAGGGGGGCTTCTGACTCTGTGTTTATTTTGACTGCCAGGTCTGACGCCCAGCGTGATGTGGGAGACGATAAAAGAGGTGGTCATCATAATAAGACCTAGATCTTAATAACAACAAATCCTGGAGGACACTAAAAAAGCAGCCAGAGGTTATTAAAGACATCTATCATGTCTGTTGGTCCAGTCGTCACTTAGTCCCCATCCTTTCCTTTCTCTCCTCCTCTTGCCCAGTGATGATTGCTCCTCTGTTGAGCATGAAACCAAGGCCGTTGTGACCAAAGTCTCTCCTCTTTTTCTCTCCCACACAGCCTTCTCTCTTGTAGCACAACTCCCTTTGTTTTCACACATACTGTGACCCCCCTGCAATTCCTCCAAAAGGAAGGCCGAGCCCAAAGTGGCATCGCTGTCTGAAGGAAGGCAGGACCCCTTCAACAGTAACACAACGTACCTAGCCTTGAGTGCACCTCAAAGCATTTGGCTTATTTTACAGCGCGGTCAGTGCGACTGATGAAAATAATAAAAATAAAAAAAAACCCTTTCAGGACATAAAGAAAGGAATGCTGTAAAAGCTGGAAGGCCATGACAACTTGATGAGCCATCAAGACCGACTGTGAACAAACCAGAAACATGGAAAGAAAAGGCTGACATCACAGAGCTTGGCTATATGGAGTCATGGATATATGGACAAAACAGAAAAACAAACTGACTCTCCAAAGAAAACAGTGAGTAATCCTATTGGACAGAGTATTGTTTGGGCATGCTCACTTTTGTTGAAACACCTCGACGCAACAGTGAATGATGGTGCACACTTGTCTCTGTTGGGCCAGTTACAAAGTGGGGGGTGTAAAAACATGAGTAATCATCAAACCAGAAGGGAGACAAGTTCCCATGAACAGTATACACAAAGACGAGCCTTTTCATCCCTCTGGCATTGATGTTTGAGTTTTAATAACACACACACACACACAAAAAGAAAGAAAAATCGAAAACATTTTTAAAGAACGATTCTCATCTCTTCCACAACTTTGCAGCAATTATATCGCGCACAGGCACTTAAGGCACCATATATGACACAATAAAGACTGATGCTACTTTGGATTTGTAAGTGTAAGTGCATTTACTTGTGTTTAATTTTACTGCCTCTGCTCTTGAATACATTCGTACTTGATGAGACTTTATTCCACTTGGTTTTTAAAGGAAAATATTGTGCCTTTAATGGAGCGCTCCACTACATTTGCACATGAAGTTGTCATGTCGTCATGAGAAGTCCTACTCAGCCTGCAAAAACAGTCGTATAATGTCATCTGTGGCTCTTAAGGGAGCTTTACAAAGTTTAAAAAACTTCTGGAAAGCTCAAAAGGGTAATAAAAGTTTCTATTGAGTTACATTATGGGCAATGTAGTTCTTGTAGCTTGGCCAATACTATGGAAGAACAGTAAGGGTATCTTGGCCTTTCCTGCTTCAGTTTAGACCAATATTGTTGTAAAATTCATTTATTCTTAGTCACTCAGTGCAACTGATGTGCACTTAAAACAAGGGTTTGAAATTTGGGGAAAAACACTTTTTTTGTTTTCTGCTGGTGTGTGCTGCATACAGAACATAAAAAAACAAAACAAAACAAAACATAACAGAGCAACCATATCACAAAGATAACACATTGCAAAATAATAATAAAAGCTAAAAGGAGGGAAAAAAATTACAACATTTTTTTTCCCAGGAAGTTTTAAGGGAGTGTTAATACCTCTTTAATGTCTGTACTCTGTACTATATTGATCTCAGAGAACACTATGATAACATTTGAGAACATTCTGAAAATGTTTTCAGGGAGAATTCCCACTAAATTGATTGCCATTAAGAAAATGAAGCCACAGATCATTCCTATAACATTGGCAAATGTTCTGATAATGTTCTGAGAGAACCTTCTCATAACATTGGCTAACATTCAGAAAATGATGTTACAGAATATCCCGATAACATTGGCAAACATTTTAAACAGGAGGAGACGGCATTTTTTTAGAGCAACAGGAATCTTTTAATCCCCTTAATATATACATTGTATTTTGTTTTTTCAATCAACTTGTAGTAAAATCAAAAACATATTTACATAAGTTTCTGTGTTGGACTGTTTCCTATGAGTATCTGCTTTTTGCCTAATAGAGATGCTTGCATGCAGATTTTGTTACTATTATACAGAACCAGGCTTGCTGTTTTCCTGTTTTCAGTATTTATGCAGTTAAGCTAAACAGCTACTGGCTGTAGCTTCATATGTAACCGATAATTATGAGAGCGGTATTGGTCTCCTCATCTGAGGCTCTATCAGAGAGAAAATACACATTTTTTAAAATTTTGAAATACTGCAGACAACTATACAATTATTTTACCTTAATAGATATTATGTTATATAGTAAAAAAAAAGGATGCATTGTTAGACTCCAAGAATGAGGTATTCTGACTAATTTTACATTCAATACTCCCACAGGTTTGTACTTAAACACTTAACCTCTCTGAAACCATCTCACAGAGAGTGCTGTTACTTTTGATGAACGAGTTGTAGGTTTTACTGTTGATACTTAAGCACAACTCCTTTTTTTTTTACATGCCCCAGCATTGTCACTGCAAATGACGTTTTTAGGGACCAAATCAGATCCTGGAAGCAGCTCACGAAAAGAAACCTAACACAAATTTATTTCAAGTGCTGCCTCCTCAGCGGTGCGGTATCATGTATTGGGCTGTCTTCATTCTATTTAATGATTTACTTCTTCCAAACTTCAGTGGAAACATAATATTTTACATCCCTTTTGCATGTCCTGTGTAGTGCACCAGAGCGTAATGTCGGCTTTCATTACTGGAACGGGTGTTTTTGGAAGAGTAAACCTTGGAGTTTGTCCAGACAGCCTTGTTAAAATTTGTTGTGTTGATTAACATTTCTTTAAAAAAGAAGTCACTCACTGTCATTGTCACTAACCATAAAAAGTGGAGCCCAAAGGACATTAAGTGGAAGATTTATGGCCGCTATATATTTGAGTGGAGGGCTGCTAAACCTTATGAAGTCTCTCTTGGCACTGGAAGGTTTTGCTTTCTCTGTCTCGCTCTGTTGGTTTTTTCCCTGTTGCTTCAGAGTGCCTACAATTTCCCTCTCTTTATTTTCATTGGCATTTAAAGAGCTCGGTGCTCTGTTGAACGTACTCATTGAATAGCCAGCTTTTCAGCACACACATGCACACACCAGTACATTAGAACACACACACATGTACACACACACAAAGAAAGCAGTGGTGAACATGCAGCGAGTAGACCCTGACTCCTCTTCTCAATGCCACAGGATATTGGAACCCAGCAAGTTTCAGACGCACACCAGGTCTGAAAGCATTTCTCCCTGTCTATGCTTGTCATTGTTGAGGGGGGGGCATTAATTGATTGGCTTGGTTTCTATTCCCTTTTGTGAAGTGGCTTTAGTCCTGGCTTTATGAAGGTTGCTGAAATCTATTCAGACCATTCTCTTTGCCTGGTGGAGCCGAGCACAGCGGTGGAGCAGCCGCTGTCTACACCTTTATTGGTGGAAATCGCCCTTGCACATTTTAATCTGCCATCCCCTGGAGTCTCATAGCACTTTATGGCGTTATATGTCTCATCAGGTTTTATATTCTAGGATCACACACAAAAATGACCCTCTTTTTTCCCCTCAATCTTCTTTTTGGTAGCAACATTTTGTGGTTCTTAGATTTCTAAGGTCTTGAGAAGAGTAAAAAGTGAGAGGCATGCATATTGTCAGCCTGCTAAATTCACCTTGTATGAATGCTATGTGTATGTGTGGGTGTGTGTGTGTGTGTGTGTGTGTGTGTGTGTGTGTGTTTGGATCTACTGATGAATAGAGGCAGTCTTCAGGATATAATTGACCACACATGAGATCAAAGTGTGTTTGTGCAGCAACATTTTACAGTCTGCTTTTTAATGCAGAACTGTGACAAGATGCTGAAAGTGTATGTACACACTCCAGACTATGTTCCAGTAATTACACATTTAGCTGTTTTTTCCTCCAATAAAACAGCCAACATTCACCTTGAGGCTATCGGGAGCTACAATAATCCTGACGAGAGGTAATTGGAGAAGTAGGTGTCAGAATCAAATCATCAAAAATAGTGACATTACTCACTTTGACTCATGTAAGCTGCAGCTTTCAGAGCCTGATTTTTTTTTTTTTTTTTTTAAAACACACACAGTTACACAGACGCACTCAGCAACAGCTCATGCAGATGGTCCTGCATCCACATCTGGCAACAGCTGGGCTTGTGAGCACATCTGTTTTATCCTAGGTGAAAACAGAAAAGGGCTGCTGCCGCTTTAATGCTGACCTTCCCTTCATATTTTTTACTTTTCTGATCCGCTGTAGTACCACATCAGCCAAAATCCAACACCAGCGGGGTTCTCTTACGTTCCCCCCTCCGATTCAGACAGAATGGCCCATCAAGCTCGCCCAAGGGGAACAAATGTCTGCCCAAATCACATCGTTTACACTCTCATACACATCGTTTCCCCTCCTTCTTTGTGTTCCTGTGTGACTTCGCTGACTTTCTTTGGTGATCTTCCTTTGTTCTTCCTTTTTTGTCTTTCTTGTTTCTCTCTACTTTTCTGCCTGCTTCCCCTCCCTCCTTCTCATGTCCACATATTATCAAGGCAGCTGGCGAATCGCTTTGAACTTCTTAGCTCTGTGGGGAACAGACAGCAGAAATCATCAGCTGTGTGTGGGAGACACACATTAAGTTATAGTTCCTATAGCTGCAAAGGTTTGTGGTCATTTTGTCATCCCCTTTTAATGACAGTTTGCCATCAGAAACCACTTCTGCACCGCAGTATAACAGATATATCTGTTTTATCTTTGTTAGATCTGTACAGGTAGCAAAATAGACTGAGAGGATGCAAAAAATTTTGGAAATGGAAATAAAGCTGAAGACACATGGCCTGTCTATTACACATTTAATTCCACCCTCCCATTCCTCTTTCTGGAGATCCATGAGACCTATTTCCTTTCTCCTCCATCACCTTCTTTTTCTCTACATCTTACTTTTTACTTGCCCCATTTTGCAATCAATCTGCTGTTCATCTTATCTAATGAGCTCATTAGAGTGTCTTAAGCAATGGTGATTGATAATAATGGCTTAAAAATGTCCCATTGATTCACTTCTATATCAGGCCTGTTAAGTAAAGACTCTCTGCATTGAAACAGCGGGTCAACTGAACCCTGTCTCCAATCCGTCGCCTGTGTCTGGGTGACAAGTCCTTTGTTTTCAACCGCCCCTCCCCCATGTCCAAATCATGATGAGTGAAGCTGGTTTGTAGTTAACATCTGCTTGGCTGGCTAATATTTTTGTAACAATGTGTGAAAAGGCATTACCGCTTTGAGGATGAATGACTCTTTTGCAACGCTTTTCCTTCAACACGCTCGAATTCCGCCACATTTTTACATGTTTACAGAGACCAGTGAGCGAAACCGAATGTTAACAGTAGACATCATATTTTTCCAGCCAATCAAAACAAAGGAGACGTGTTGCAGTTGGTCAGATTGCTGGAAGTCTTTAATTTTTATGGCTGGACTTCTTAACAGCCATGACTGATGGAGCCATTTGACTTAAAGGCTGTAAGAGCTACTGTTTGTAATGCAAGCAAGTTTGCAAGGCCACTGGCAATATGTCTGAGGATATATACTACAGCTTCATGTATGCCATTTGTGTGTGCATGAAGGGAGGGGGGAGAGAGATGGAAAAAGAAAGAAGAGGGAGGGGGGCTGCCGATGATAATTTTGGAGGGGGTGTGTCCGTGACAGAATTTGCGCCCACATGAATAGCGCGCAGTCAGCATGCAAGCTCAAATCACTTCAATAGTTTCACATCAACCAATTTAATGGCACAATCCCGGCCAGTGAAGTTTTTATTCCAAATCCTGTCCATAATCTAATGGCCTTTGAAAGTCTGCCACTTCCCCCTGGCTGACAGGTTGTGCATTTGGATCTAATTGAATCCATTTACATCCTGCACAAATGGAAAGCACATGGAGGCCTTCCCACCTGGTTCTGATCAGCTACTGAGTTAGGAGAGCCACACTCTTCGGAGTACGCCCAGTGCCAGCAGGGGATACACTACACAGCGCAGTGAAAAGAGGGAGAGGGAAGAGAGAACACCTTTTGATATTACTCTTGGCTCTAATTTAATTCAGTTTGGGTTCAGTTACCCCTTCACATTTCCGTGTGTTCCTCTCTGTCCGGCATGCTGTGGTCTTTAACAGTTGTGTAATATTTTAACCACAAGGGGGAGTCCAGCAATAGCTACTCATGTACAGTATCACTGTCTGCTGATTTGAACCAGGGAGAAGTCATCTACTGTGCAACAGGGAGGAGAAGGGTTCAGCTTTACAGCTTTAGAATTAATGCAAGACTTCGCTGTGACCTCTGGGTCGGGTCTCTGCGCTGTTATTAACATGAGAATATTAATGCATTCCTGATACCACATGTTAGACTCACAAAACATTTGCAGGGAGTTGATAAAATACTGTAATACTGTAAAACTAAAAAAATAACCAAGCAAATTAATTCCTTAATTAGAGTTTCACACACTGCTACAAAGGTGTGGAATATTAGTTTGAAGGCTGATTAGCAGAATTTGTCAGTGAGTAAGATTTGACAGTCAACACACTGAGTTTTCAAAGCAATGTAAGAACGTATGCAACTGACAACTAACAGAGCTCTGAAGAGACCGAGTCATCTGGACCCAAGCTGGGCTTCTATTGTTCAAATAAATAAATAAATAAATAAATAAATAAATAAAATGAACATATTGAATATTCAAACTACTGCGGTCTATGAAAACCCTTTTAAAACTGTGCAAACAAAAATGAATAGTGGACTCAACCTGAAACTTACAGCATGGACAATTTATAATGTAAGCTATATAATGACAATTGTTGCTAATTACTAGCATGTATATGCATCAGCATTTTTTGCAATGGTTATTTGGTTAGCTAAAGTCTTTTTTCGATGAGTAATTTAACATTTGGAAAAAGGGAGGGCTCTTATCATTTTTATGTTTAATGTAAAATTAGGCTTTTATTCTCAGGTTTTAATCTAGATTTACTAACGTACCAAGCTCTTGAACCAGAGTAGCTGTCTCCGGACTTCAGCAAAAGACTTAAGCTTAGCTGGCTTGCACCCTGGATAGCTACTAGTAACTTCAGTTAACCAGCTAATATCTGCTGATAACAACATACCATGGTCTCAGTTGTTTATTTTAGAGCTAGTAGAGCAAACACTGCTGTTCTTGTTAATCTTTGACAGACTGAACTTGAAGATGTCAACACGGTTAAATCCACAGCATACAATTTTCAGCATTTGATTTTGGTTTTGTAATGGGAAAAACGAACTTGTATCTTGTCTTATTTGTGCGCTAAAATAACCAGCTGCCAGCGATAGTTTTGGTACAGACATAAGAAAGGTATCAATCTTCTCATACAGCTCCCAGCAAGAAAATGTCTTGTCTTATTGACACAGTGTGATATTTTTTTTTTGCAGATTAGTACCTTCATCAAGGGTAAAGTGTTTTGGTATGTTGCTGACATATGGAAACTTGTGCTTTTAAGGATTTATTCATCATGCAAAAGAATCCAGGCTTCGTGAATTCATGTGTGTCTGCAAATCCAA
>JAPZDY010000009.1:9486189-9505307 GCA_029783645.1 Ctenochaetus hawaiiensis
TGTCTTGTCTTATTGACACAGTGTGATATTTTTTTTTTGCAGATTAGTACCTTCATCAAGGGTAAAGTGTTTCTGTATGTTGCTGACATATGGAAACTTGTGCTTTTAAGGATTTATTCATCATGCAAAAGAATCCTGGCTTCGTGAATTCATGTGTGTCTGCAAATCCAAATGGTTAATGGAGGCAATGGGTAACACCATGACCTTCACCGGGTCCCCCTCCTAGTCCATCCCAGCCCCACCTCACACCACATCTGGTTTGACCATCTCCACCCCAAACCCCTGCTAGCCACCCCCGCCTACACCTCATCAATCCTCTGTGTCATCATTGCCACACTTCTGGCTATTGGCAAAGTAAGCCATGACACGAAGACGTGAAAATGATGAATGGACTTTTCCGGACAGGAAGCGGCGATGGTTTGAGAGACACCCCACCCTCGCTCATCTTTCCGATCCATTTTTCACTTTCTTTCCTCTGCCACGTCTCTCTGTTGTCTATCCCTCTTGAGTCAATAGAAACCAAGCGATCATGTTCCACAAATATAGCCCTCGAAAGTGTGTGGTTGCATTTTTCCATTTTCTCAAGAAAGTTGAGTCCCCACAATGGCTTTGAATGACCAACCTTTTTTTCTGTAATAACTCCTGTTAGATTGAGGGAACTCCCAAATACAAATGGATTTTTTTTAGCGAGGACTTTGAATAAAGGAAACTTTAATTTCATCAGATGCATGTTATTCACTTGGTATTACTTATATTTTATCCATCTGCATGCCCCTTTTTTTTTTAGCTTTGACAATCAAAACCATTGTATTTCTCTCCTTGTTTACACAACTTGATCTGCGACTTGTTTAGTCCTCACATATTCAACCACAAGAGTTACAGTGAACCTTGAGTTGGCGTCTGTATACTAGGCTTCCCATTGTTGTGTCTGCCTACCCATAACATGTCCATTCACTGCTGGACAATACTGTCCATTAACCATTATATGAGTTGCTGTAGTTTTATTGGTTGTTGATCTGAACAGAAGGTCCCACTGTGTTCCACTGGAGACATTATCATTCTCCATCCCCATAACTATTGGCTACGACTCGCGCTCTGAGGCTCCTGTCCAACACTTATGTATTGTCCCTGAATGCTGTAGAGGTTCTCATAATGGCTCATGACTGAGATATTCATCTCTAACTTTGGTCAGACATGGTTATTACCTTTATAAATTGTAGTAATTTTCTCTGTCATATGTCATATGATTTTAATGTTTGTGTCAGGGTGTGTGTTAAAGCTTTAGGGGCATGTTTTCGAACAGAGCCGGCTTTTAAAACCCTTCAATAGTCATCACTTGCGTTTTGCCTTCATGAACTCTAGCTTCCAATATCAGACTGAAGAAACACTCCCTTGTTTCTATGTTCCCTTGGGGCAAAGTGGCACTGGTAGATATTTAAGAGATTTAAGCCTCCTTTGTTTAGGGGACTGAAGCCACTCCTTCCCCAGCCCCCTAAAGCACAGTATAGCAGCGAGATTACGGAGCCTCAACAACACAATAACTTCATCATCTGTACATCTAATTTAACACTGCATGTGAAGAGTTTTGTTTCCATAAAAGATGTGATGAATAAAACATCCACTGAAGTTAAATGCAACTTTTCTTGAGACCATTTGTTTCCCAAGCCCTTCAAAATAAATTCTCGGAGGACTTCCACAGTTTGTCTGACATCAATTATTTTGAAAAAGACAAACAGCTCTCGTTAAAGCTGCTATACACAGCAGGACAGATGTGAATATTCAATAGAAGACATAACACTAGTTGTTAAAAACACTCCCTGAAGTAGAAGTTTTGGGTTCTCATTTTAAATTTCAGTTACCTTGAAGAGACGTATAGACTCTTAAATCCTCCACAGTATTTCAGTCTGAATATGTTGAGAGATTCTCTTTCATGTAATTTGATTAGTTGACCAGGATTACAGCCAGCCCTCCCTCATTTACTATTACTGAGGAGAAAAACAATTAAGCTATACATGTTAGCTATCAAGGAGACAACGCACCCATGCACACACACACACACACACACTCACACTCACACTCACACACACTCGCAGAGTCTCATTTAATCCTTTATGATGCGCCTGGAATTTGTAATGATTTTAATTAGGAAAGGTGCAATAGGAGTCTACTCCGTGGCAATGCTGACACTCCAGGGTGCCTGGAGCCAATTAAAAATATGTGCTGATCAAACAGCCTGCCCTCGCCATGCACGACTATCCCCAGAGCCTCTGCTGCTGCTGCAGAGGGACGGCCAAGCTCAGGGCCTCCAGCTCCCACCGAATAGGCCGGCAGAACTACAACCGACACTCTCCACCCTGAGATCCGGTTCAAGGATCAGCTATTGCCATTATCTGCATACTACGGCAATGAGTGGCAGCCCCGTAAGAGGAATTCTTCAGTTCACAATCAAACATTTGTGAGAAAATGTCACACATCCCATTTGATCCCCTGCAGAGATCCTGTTTTTTTTTTTTTTTTTCCACAAGGGAACTGACTGAGCCCAATTTCCCTTCACAGTCTGAGTGAGAACGCCACATTAAATTAGAATTATATGACAATTTAGAGTGACAATTAAGCCTGGTATTAATTACACTCTTCCTTTTGTTTCAAGCAATTCCTGCAATGTTGCCAAACCCAGGAGTGCCCAAGATAGATAAATCTAAATGAATCTGAAAGCGACTTATATTTTTCCAAATGTTAATATTCCTAAGGAATATTTCATCTCTGTCACATTCTCCCTCTGTGAAGTCCCGCCTCCCTCTATCATTAGGCGTCTCTGTCCCTGCTGATTAATGACACTAATGAGCATGTGCAGCCATTCACTCTGCCACACATTATTCTATCCTCTGGCCTAGGCCATGTGTCATGTCCTCCCCAGAGCAGAGAACATGGCTCCCCGGTCATATTGAGCTAAATAATAATATCAACTTACAGTATATCTTTTGCAATATCTATGTCAGAGGGGCAAGTGATGCACTGGGGCACATGTGTTGTATTGTATGTGCACAGCCATATGCAGAAACATGCATACAGCTTCATTTTGAACAAATGAAAAAGATATTACATTTCTGAAAAAAAATTCATGATGAAATGATAGTACGGAGAATTATTTTTGCATGCACCAGAGGCAGAGATTAATACTCACACAGTTTGCTGTATGTGGACTACATTTCATGTTAGGTCTATGTTTGCTTGCAAAATCATCTCAATGCATATCTTGTCTTTTAATCAAATGTGAAAACCCACTGCTATGACTGACCTGTGTGTGGTAGACAATGAATTTGTCTGGAGCCTGTGTTGAATAAGTATGGATCTCTCTTCATTTTTATTTTCTCGCATTTTGTCTCTCTCTTTGTGTGAGTCTATTTGTTTTAGAAAATCGGAAATCAACCTTCAAACTATCCAGAAAAAAAAAAAGAGGTGGGTTGAAAAGCCATGTCTGTATCTTCTTTTTTTCTCTACTTCGACATTGTTGCAATGATCTAGCATTGTTAAACTTTTATCTTTGGCAGACGTTGCCGGCTTGTCAGGTGTGCAGAGAAAAGTGATAACTGCATATTTGAAGATCCATAAAAAGGCCCCTACATCTTCTGGAGTCGCATCAGCCGGGACACTGAAATACAGCTCATCACTTTTATGTTGGAACCCCAATCGCCTATTGGGATGTGAAATTAATATGACAGAGGGGCCGTCTGCTATGGGGGGAGGGGACAATGGCAACCAAGAAAACTGTTTTAGGCTTTGCAAAGGACATATTTAATTGGATGCGTCGTGTGAAAAGCATATACATGTCATATAAAATGATTCGTTGATTTGCAGGCGGAGCTGGATTTATGTCAGTGGGCAAAGAGACGTTAGAGTAGGGAGAGAGATGTTTAGAGGGAAATGAAATGAAAGAAAAGTAATGCATTAGTAGGTTAGTTTAATTATAACTTACCATTCAATACAGCAGATCAGATAACTGTTAAGGAATGGTCAATTTTAATCCGATTGTACAAATGTTGCTTGCTACCAGGAGCCTTTAAAACATGATCTGATTGCAGTGCATGCTTGTTGCTGTCGTTGTAACTGTAGATAAGCATCAACATATAGGGCTTTTAAATACCTTTAAAGTAAGCCAGACATAGCTGGGGCTGCAGCCTGCTCTGCTGCAAGGCCCGAATCACTGAATCCCTCCTGGTTATTTTTCAGTAACTGGTGGTTTCGGCACCTTCTTGATTCAGCAACAGTTTGCAGAAAGAAAGTTAAGTGCAGAGAATGTTGTCATTGTTATATTCTGGTTTTATTTTCTGGCCTCAGACATGTTTGGCTGTCATGGTTCTTCTGCTGTCTCACATTTGTAATTGTCAGATTTTTTTTATGGTGGTCAGAAGGTTAAATACAAATAAAAAAGTTAGGTTGACAAGCAGATGTCATAACATTTTTTATATGCGTAAACAAAGTTTTTATAGCTGATTTAAAGATTATTCCTCTATGTAACCCAAATGCAACATGGACGTTTGTGATTCTATAAGTGTCATTATGTTCATATGAAATAATCTGACTTTGTAGCTTAAAAGGGAATCACAACTGTTTCTCATACAGGTTTTACTTTCCATACTTCCTTATTGTGAAATTTTATGATAATCTGGTTTCCATTGTTCATGAACTCAAGTGCATGCTGGGGATTTTAACAGTCTGTTACCAGTCAACTTTAAGCAGAAACACAATCTTGCTCATATTTCTGTGTTAGCTGGACAAACACAATAACCTTCTTTGCAACTTTTTACTGCCAACAAAAATTCTGATGTTTTTTCTTTATAAAACAACCCAGGGAAATTATTTAATTTAATTTATCCTGATAAATTAACTCTAACAAACAATTATGGATGTCAAGAGAGGAAGAGGATGAAATATGGGTTGTGTAAAATGAAAGGAGAGCTGAATCTGGGACCCCTGGACATCTTCATGATTGCTGCCCGGTACGTCCATGTGATGCTAAACACACCACAAACGTCCTTGTCCTCTCTCAAGCAAGAGCTTTTTGGTCACAGCAGTCATCGTGGTCACATGAGCATGACCATGGAAGCATCATGTAACCCCCCTTCCTCCCAAGGGTCCCCCGGCACCCCTTGCTGCAGATGTTGGGGTAAAAACATGGCTGATGTCTTTAATAATGGAGGCACAATGTTGCTCTTGTGCTGTTGAGCCTTCAACAGTTGTATTGGACATCCACGATCACAAGACTTTGTCTGGGAACATAATAATTTAATGTGTGATTCAATCTGAGGGGATGATTAATCAGGCTATTTCAATGGAAAGTCAAATTAAACTGTTTATTAATTTACACTTACAAGTGCAGGGGAGGGGGCAGGTATTAAAATGCCCTATCAAAGAAATGCTGATTTATTCTTTCTTATACAGATGGTCCAAACGGGTTAAACTAGGTTCAATAAAAAGCTGATGAATCAGTAAAATTCATTAGTTGCAACAATTTGATTCAATAAAACATACATACACATAAATACATGCAGTTCATCTCTGAAACTGTTTTGCTCATTGCTGTTAACAGTGGAATTATACAAGCAGCCTCTAACTTGTGATGAATTTAGCAAATGTTGTCATTTCCATTGTGGGCCTGCTGGACTGCAAACAGTGCCGGCCTCCTGTAATCCCCAGTGAGGTAATGAGGGGGTTAAAATATGATGTCAGGTTCCCTGGGTGGGTGAGCTTAAAGGTAAAGAAGGACAGATGATGTCAAAGGATTGTTGGCGAGTGCAAATATACTTTTTCTAATGCCTCACATGCACGTGTCAGATATAACTGAACATATTGTGATTAAGAAATTTATCTGTATTTAATTAAGGTAATTTGTGAGGGTTCAAACTATGTTTATTTATTTGGTGTATTCCTCTTTGGGGCTCCATTATATTATGGGCTCTGGTGCAGTGTTGTGCATTGTCTGTGTCCAATGTCATCTGCAGGCAGTCATGCTTCCAATAATCTTTTGTTTTCAGTCAGAGGAAGTATGATGTGAATTAACAACACCTGGTTTAAGACAGACTTTTCTTTGAACTGTTGCTAAAATTGAAATGTGTTTGAGCCGCCCTTTAGCTAGAGTTATAGCTCGACGAGAGCTATCTAAAAATAAAACGAGCAGTTTTATGTGTGATCAGATCCTTGAAGTGAAGACAGATCCGTGTAACAGCGCCAGCCTTCAGTAGACTTCTGGTTGTGCCATATGCCACTACAATTCAAGTAGTTCTTGTATTGCACCCCCACAACACACATCCATGTATGCGCATACACAAAGGTCCATCTCTACCCTGGGTTATGGCAATCAACTCATGATAAACATGAAAACAATATTTCAAGTTTCGTTTTAAAGACTACACTAAATGTGAGCAGTTCAAATTCTTCAAAAGTGTTATAAATAAGCCTGTGCTTAAAGATAGACACGTCCATATGCTGCTTAATAAGTACAGACTGATTTTCTATCAGATCATGTGTGCACGCACGGATGCTCTCTCAAACACACACAAACACACACACACAAAGGTCAAAGGCCACAAATGATTTTTTTTTCACTGTGGTTTCAAGACTTAATTTCCCAAACTAAACGAACAAAACCAATCTCAAATCACGCATTTATTCATTTTTGGGGTGATTTAAAGTTTAAATAGGTAATCAAGTTCTTTTAAGTTCTTGCAATGAGATTTTCATTATTTAATAATGACAAGAATCTATTTTAAGCTGCTCACACAAGATAAATCACGAGGAAAAATAACGCGTTTTTGTTTGTGACTTAAAACAATCGCAAATATTTGCAGAGCATGAATCCGCAGACGACCAGCAATGCTTGTAGTGAGAGTTTTATGTATGGAAATAAAAGCATTGGCCTACAGACAGTGAGTTTGTCTATCTTTAATATCCAGAGGCCCTTTCACCGTCTGTAGACGTGGGTGGGAGGCACACACTGTCAATCATCAACGCTTCATTGATCAAGGACAATCCTCGTCGTAAAATTGGTCTTTTTCTTAAGAAATCACTCACTCCGCATTAATTATCACTCTGCCTGTTGTGTGTGTGTGTGTGTGTGTGTGTGTGTGTGTGTGCGTAACATTAGCCCTACTGTGTGTTCACATTGCATGCACTCGCTTGAGAGGAGCCCATGATGAGATGAAATTCCAACACCCTCTGCTAAAATACAAGTTAGCGCTCAAGCAAAGCAGCGGACCTTTTGTCAAATCTCAAACAAAACACACACAGGCCAGTGCACAGTGAAAATAGTGTCCGCTGTGACATTATGGTCACAATGAGTAGGCTTTAAAATTTTTAAAAAATATATAAAAAATCAGCTCGCCATTAATCTGTGCAAATGTAAGTGGTTTTAGGATAATTGTAGTTTCAGTTTTTTTTTTTTTTTTTTAAATTTATGCAGGTCGACGTTAGGTGAACAGGCTTCAAGGCTACAAACGTTGGTGATGGATAAATAACACTGAGCCAGTCTGAAGTACCATCCGCCCAAAATTATATATATATATAAAAAAATACAGAAATGTATTTTTGACAGGTCATTTAAACTGATTGTAAAATGTAGAAAATCTTACGTGGGTCAGGGGTTACCAACACACACACGCACACACACAAACAATCGTGGCAATAATTTAACATAAATCATTGTTTGTCATTAATATTAATAGTTTCCTGTTTATTTTATTTCCCAGTGATCTGACAGTTCAAATGAAAAATTTGCTCCAGAGAAAAGGCGAAAAAAAGTTGGATTCCAATTTTCATGCACAGTTAATTATGTAGAGAAAGAAATAGGTGAAAAATAATTGCTGACAGTTCTATTCTTTATTCTTTATCATTATATTTTTTTCACAAAGCAAACGTAAAATTTAACACAAAGTGGCAGCTATTTATTTACCAAAAATCAGCTGACCTCCCAAAAGGATTTTCAAATGAAGAAAAAAAAGTGAAGAAAAAATGTCAAATGACTAGAATGAACAGACTTCTTGATAGACAACATGAAGGACTGTTTGGTACGAAATTGTCAAATATTTTGTCTGCACCACATTAATGACCGTCTCTACATACCAACTTGGCCTATCTCTCCATGTAAACATTTTACACCCTAATCTGAATTTACCAACTAAAGCCAAACCGCAACTATTACAGGCAGCATGCAACGCTATCACACGATTTACCCAACGTCAAATTATACATCAAACAAATTACGCTGATTTTTATTTTTACCGCACTAACCCCACTACAACAAACCTCATGCAGCCACACTTTAAAATGGTGAAAGACTCCATGCAGATTTTCTCCATTAAAGCGGACTTCGGCAGGGCGATCCACAACCGGAGCTTTTTTTCCCCTCTCCTTTCACCCTCACTTGCAGCCTCTAACCTGAATTATTTCGAGTTTCACTTGTTTTCATAACTTTTTATAATGATGTGGCGTCGCTGCTCCGCATTTATCCGAAAACTAACCTCGATTATTTTAAATATCCAACATATAATTTCCCCTTTCTCTGCAGTATTCCCTTTGATTCACGCTTGACTCATATGGCTTCAGGGCCAATAGGGGTCCGCCTTTGGGGCGCCTTGAAACCGTCTCTTCTTATCCCCTTTCATCATCTAACCCGGGAAGCCTTGAAACCGCAGGGCCAGTTATTGCCTTTTTTTTCAGACAGCCCAATGCGGACTGGCCAGCAGCCAATCAGAGTCTTGTTTACATTCTGTGACTGACAATGCTCTGGCGTCGTGCCAGCCAATCAGTGCCTCACATACGGGGGGGTTCATTTGTAAACATTTAGCATTAATGTAATAACCAAAGTCCATAGTAATAACATGAGGAGAGTAGTCTATTGGAATCACTGGCCTGTCTGCATGTTTCAGTGTAGAGTTTCAAGAAATTGACTTTGAAACCATTTGTCAAAAAACATCTAGTGGCTCTAAAGAAGGAAAAAAATAGACACAAGTAGTGTTTGATGCTTAGTCTATAAATACCCTGAATTGTTTGCCAGTATTTTAAAAATAGGGGTGAAGTTCGGAAAACTTAGCTTCAGAAAACTTAAAACCAGAGTTTCTGAAACATAAGTCTATAAATATAATTTTTAGCTAGGCTATACTTTCTCTTGTAGCTTTATTTTGAAAAGCTCAGTTCATAGTAGTATTTGTTGCAGGCGTAAATCTCAAGGTCAATATGACACATATAAATGTTGTTGTTGTTTTTTTTTAATGTTGATATGAAAGTAAATGAAGTTAACTGGAGTCTTATTGAAAGTGAACACAAATTCGCACTACATCTTTAAAAATTAATTAGATTTTTTTGGTGTCTCTTTCATTTAAATCTTATCACTGTTGTCTATATTAATACAAGCAAAAAAAAAAACATTTTCCACAACTGAGAAAGTCTGAAATGTATTCAGGCTAAAAGTTCTTGGTTAATGTTATTTATCTGTATGAGTATTCATCAATCTGATGTAAATTCAGTTTTCTAAGCCCCTGCAATTTGGATTACAATTTTGATCATTTCCCTTTTTTTTATTATTTTCATTATTATGAACACTGCCGGTTTAACTTTTATGATATGGTGTAGATTTGAAGCATTGCTCAGCTGCACTGAGCTCTATTGTGAGAGATTAGACCTTACTGTGCTTTAAATCTGGCGCTTTTCACTCTGTTTAGAATTGCCCGTCACCACACCATTGGCCTGTGTTGCTGGCCAATCAGAAGCTCCCGTATCTCCGAGCGGGCGGCACGAGCTTATTAACATGCAAAGGTATCCGACCAATGGGAGGGCGTGTTTACCCTGCCCTGAGACGCAAGGTACGCAGTTGCACCGGGAGAGAAACCGCTGCTCGGAGATCCGAGCCGCGATCCAGCCAGGCCGGAAGCCCTAGTCCCACTGCTTCCATAGACTGAACAAGAAGGCTACTGCACAGCCACAGATGGAAATATTGTAGGATTTCACTCTAACAACATGGTTTATTTCAGATTTTGATTTTAAATGGGCGTCGCACTCGGCCTTGCTCCTTCCCTCCCTGTGTTTTGTGATTTTAAAATTTATTGTTATGCAAGGATTTAACATACCAGTAAGTAGTAATTTTATATATTTTATTTTTTCTATTGAATAAAAATACTGTAAGACCTCTTTCCTGGAAGGAAAATTGTGATGGATGTATTTAGACAAAAATGCTTTATGTGACATGCTGTTCATTCCACTCAGTAAGCTCCATTGCTATTATAAATAACAAAAAAAGTATATATGATTTTTTATCTTGTGCGGAATAAAGAAATGATTTAAGGCACTAAGCTCTCGAAAATAATTTAAAATAAATTATAATTATTATCATTTTTATTAATAGCACCGGTAGGCATATTAGTATTGGTTATAGCAGTCTGATTTCTTAATCATAATATTGTCAATAGTTAAATTACATTTTGACGTTAGAAGCATTTTGTACTTAGATATATCATTTAAATATCGTTTTACATATTTGCGTGTGTTTTGTTTTTAATTATCCGAAATTTTTAGAGACGTGACAGGCTAACTATTTTTTTTTTTAAATTGGCCAAAAATTAAGAGCCCTTGATAAATCGTTTAAATATTTTTATATTTTTTTTGTTGACCACCCCGGAAGGATGGTGATTGTGGTTGTTGTGAGGTTGCACTAAACTCCAAAACGAGAATTTGCATGGAGAGGACAGGGGGGAAAGGTTTCCACTCGCCCCGGCCGAGGTGCTCTCCCTGCCGGTCAGCTCAGTCACGGAGGGCCGCCTGTCTCGCAGCGCGACTCGCCTCGTACAGCATGACTTGATTTATTATCTGCGTTTCTGCTTGCGATTGGATTCTGCGAATGAAATTGACATTATCTAAATGAATTAGGGACGTCGATTATTCAAAAGGTTTTAAAAATTATAACGTAGCCTATATTTGGAGAGGGGGTTCGCATATTTAGAGAGAAAATGATACAAAATAACCGTGGGGATTTACGCTAATGAAATTTGATTCTTTTGAATGCGCATTTCGAGCTTTTACTCAGCGACAGTGTCTTTCCAAAATCGTAAATGTAAAATGATTTTAATTCTGAGGTTGTTAGTGGACATTTAGAGTGGGATGAATGCAACAGCATGGCGAGGGGGAAGGTAATGGCTGACTGCAAAGCACTTTCTCAGTATGGAGACAAAGGCAGTCCTGCTGACGGGCGGCCATTCACCTTGGATCCCTTTACAGTCCACAAACTGAAGACTCAGCTCTCATGCATGCTATAGCAGGGCTCCTTAACCAGTTTCACGTTAAGGAGCCACATGCATGCACACACATTAGCTCAGGAAGCTTCGGTTGATAAGATTTTGTCCCAGGGAGCTCCGTATGGAGGGATTTTATTGTTGTTGATGTAGCTCTGAATATAGGCTGTAGGCAGTAAATGGCTACATGGGGAGATAATAGTGCTTAGAGTGAAATAGTACATATTATATGCCAGCACATTTTTACACTATGTAGGATTTGGATTTTTATTTAATATTTATATTTATTTTATTTTACTTAAAAAAAAATAATGTATGGTAAAATGATGCTTTTATCTTTCTGAGGACCCCCTGCAACTCCTTCGAGAAACCCTGTAGGGCCCCCAAATTGAGAATCTGTAATGTAAAACCACACATATATCTCTCTGTTTTAAGAAAATTCAGCCATTTAGGATTTGATTAACCTATATTATTAAAACTATAAAACGAAGCTGTCTTCTATTTGCCTACTTTATTTTTAATTACTCACAGCCATCAGTGAAGCTCCAGAATGGGCTGTCACGTTTAGATTGTTGTTGTAAAGGCAAAAACATATATTTATACGAAGAAGCGACATTTAATTTAAATTGATTTGAATGTTTTTACCCCCATCTCGACTCTATAATGCTATTTTTGTGGCATGGCAGAGGATGTAGCCTATAATGTATTTACTACTCCATTTGATTACCTGACCTGAAATAGGTCAAGGCAGATGAAGACAGTGAGAGTGCAGTTATTCACATGCACACACACTCACACACGGGCGCGCGCGCACGTGCAAGCATGCACAAACACACCCACACACACACACACATACACACCATGAGGGAAAGGAAGAGAGAGAGAGTGTGTGTGTGTCTTTTAGGTTGCCTCTCGGTTATTGAGCGGTATTTTAATTATATTTTTAATTCAAATATCAGGCCTCCTGTTTTATGATGTCGAAACTTTTTAAACTGACTGAACAGGTTCCTCTCGCCTGAAGGTCTACAAATTGCATGATGCATTTTTTTTTCAGTTGCCAGTTTTTATGATAAAGTAGGTTATTTAGTAGTCCGCAAATGGTGCAGATGATGATATATCTGATATTTGCGCCTGTTTATGTATTAGATCACTGTAATGCAAAATGTGAAAATAGTGAGATGTAATGAGAGCTGAATGGATTGAGGCAGAAAAAAAATACGCCTGTATCAATCCGAGACAATAGGACGAGCAGGAGAAGGCTGGCAGCGTTGTTCACCTTGAGATGTAGGCTGAGTAGGCTTCCATCATTTTTAACCCACCCAAACAGGACAACACACACATCCACCTCTAGCAAAGCCTCTTACATTGTTGCAGCAATCACGATCTCATAATAAAAAAATATATATTGCATGTTCATATGCTTAGCGTGCTTTTTGGGAGAGTGACAGCTGATAACTGCTAACGTTAAAGTAATTGTTTGGATAAAATAAAAATATGAACATATTTAAATTAAAAAAAAGGATTTAAAGATGCCTAAAATGTGTCAACCTGCTCGTTGTGTTTGTGTCTAAGGAATATTAAGTGCTGTTCTCCATATGATGCATATTAGGCCTGTATCCCAGGCTGATCAATAGAGCTGAATATGAGCACGGCTCAGTGGGCTTCTTGACGCCTCGCTGGCCGTTTCTATCTGCAGTGACTTATTTTGTACCATCAGTTTTATATCGAAAAGGGTGATTTCAGCGTTATGCAAAAGAAACCTGGATATGAGAGAAAGGTATTACAGCAAAATCCAATGGGGCGTAACTAATGATTTGTTTTCTCTTAAATTTTATAGCACTAGTCTGCAGTGTCAGTATTTAGCATCGTTTAAATTTTAACCCGGTTATCCACTTGTCTCGATAATGACAATTGCTTTGATTTTTTTCTCCTTTGACAGAAAAGATGATCGGGGGCTACGTTCTTGGCTGGGGATGCCTGCGATCGACTGAATGCAATACATAAATCTGAAGGAAAGGATTATTATATGGGTTGCATTTGATTTTCCTGACCTGCCCTATCCGGATTTCGGATTACTCAACATTCTTCGGAATGGAAGGACGGGATTTCGCTGCTCCGGCGCACCTCCTATCAGAGCGGGGCGCCCTGGTGCACCGAGCCGCCTCTCGGATCGCTCCCTCAGGCCACAGCTCTGTACAGCATGCCGGTCACTTCCCGCCGGGAAAATATTACCCCTCGCACATACCAATGGCTCCCCACTCAGGTTAGTCAAACATATAGCCTACATGGGCTTTGTCCCACAAGAATGTTGCCCCTGAAATGTTGTTTGTGCCCATAGTGGAAACATACATCTATCTCAAAGCTGGCTGTTCTTCTCATTATGTTGCGTCATGAAGCCTGTTCATTTATCAGCGTGAATAATAGGGTATGGCCTGCATGTGAGGTGTGATACAAAGCAGATTATTTCTGCACAAAAGAGGAGAATAGACTGGGTTTTCTGTTTTAAATAAATGGATGCTCAGGTGTGGCTGATGACAGAGTTTCACTATTCAAATACCAGCGTATAAATCAAGAATTGCAATCAGGAATTTTGATTAAGCTGAATCGACATTTATAGGAAAAAAAAGTCTCAAAGGCAGCCCAATGAAGGCATCTTAGTTAAACAAATAGCTATTTGATAAGTTAGGTAAATGCCATGGTATTTAAAAATGGCATTTAAGATCTGTTGTAGCTTGCACAATGAAGGATGGACAGGCCACACTGGCACCGGTTTCCAATCGGCTCTGGAGCTGAATTTGAAATGGGACTTCGTCACTTCACGTTACATTGATAAGTGTCACACCGGAGCCATCACTTGACTGAAAGCCGGGGTCAAACCCAGAGCCAATAAGCATGCAGAGGGAGAAGCTGGATGAACAGGTCTGCATGGGTTACAGTGTGCGGATGGACGTCGCAGTCAGAAAATCCTCCTTCTATATTGGGCTTCAAAGTGTCGGGGTGCAAATGTGTTCACAGTGCATGCATCAGGTTTAACAAGTGACTTGGGTTTCTTGTGTACCCAAGTTTACAAACCTGAGTACACACATTTGTGTCCACACAGGACAGTCAGAATTTACAGCTCTGAGTAAAAACTGCTGAACAGAATCATCCAGAACAGCTGATACAATTATTTAAAACATAGGAAGTGGGCACAATGAAAACAACACATGTACAATCAAATGCATAATCTTTCTAAAATACAGCTTGATGATGCGTATTATGTCCTGTTTTTGCTGGGACTTTTACTGATTTATGATCATTTTATGTCCGAGCTTATAAACATGTTTTATTTCATTTAAATATTTGGTCTTCCTTATTCTGAATGACAAAAAAAAGACAATATTTTTTACGCACAGCATTGAAATGAAATAGATCACAATATAAGGTTAATGCTTTTATTTTCTCCATCTATGTAAAACTAAAGAGATTCAAATAAGACACAACAGTGGTATGTTGATTGCATCAAACAGTTACACTTCTGAGACAGTTTCCTTTGAAAATATGTAAATGTGCTTTCTAAAAACATGTTTATGATGCAGCCGCTGAGGAATCTTTGGTCACTGGAAAGCGAGGAATATCTAGCCCTTAAAGTCATTTTATGTAAGGTATATCAGCTAAATTTATCAGTGTAGGTGGTGGTTGTAGGTGGTTAAATACAGTATCAAAGTAACCCCTGACAATATTTTTTTTTTGTATTCTGCATCACATGTTATTTATTTTTTTTTTATGTCTTATTAAACTGTTCAACTGTATGCAGTGTTGTGGTAGGCTCATCGACCATATTTTTCAAATTCATTGTGTTTATAAAGATTCTGAATTCATTTGCAAAATCATGCTAAACATGAGGTATAATTAGGCATTCAGGAGGATTCATGGGTGCCGTTCGCCATTCATCTCTCACCATTCATGTTTGCTTTTGGCAGTATTCACACACTAAAACACAGTACACACGCGCAAGCACACACACACACACACACACACACACACACACACACACACACACACACACAGTGCCTGGGTCTGCATGTTTTTTTTTTTATTTTCTTTTAGATGTTTTGTTGAGAGCATGAAGGCTAATGCTGGCTACAGGGTACAGGTGCTCCCCCAATCAGATTTAGTGTTTTCTTTTGTATTTCTGTGCAGCACCAACATGAAGACCTACCCTCCAAATGTCATCACTGTTCAATGAGCAGCACAGGTGGTTTATTGTTCTCCCTTGTCTCGTCAGTAACACATGGGTGTGACGGGAGAGAAGTGTATCTAATATCCTCAAGATCTGGAACATGACTTAACTCTTTGCATTTTAGGTGTTTTATTGTATTAACATGGGGAATAATTTAACATGAGTTATACCTAAATCCCCTCCAGGCTCTGTTGGAATTATTTTGTTATTGTGCTTTGCTGATGTACAATATTTGATTCATTATTTTAATAAAACTTGAAAATGTCAAGCATGTCATAATGCTAATAGGTGGATGGGACATGAAGCATAATTCACAATTAAACATGGCATATATTTTTAAGATGGTAATTCATCAAAACAGCACACAATGCAAATTTATCATCCATGTGACACAAAACAATTCTTTACCTTTTCAAAGCCATTTTCACTTACAATGTCCGTAATATAAGCAAAAAAATGCTACAATTTTTTTAAAATTTTTTTAAAAAAGCATCTGATCATACTTACTGTCAAGTTTATATTGATAGAATCTTTCCTTTTGTCTGTTTTTAATTTCCCTGTTTGTCAGTCTAGCCAAATAAATGCAGGCCAGTCACAGTTAAATCAGTCAAATGCTCATATAGGAACTCTGACCAAACTGGTCTCAGACTATTGTTTGTCGAGACAGGGCAGGTCATTAGCGTCCCCTCAAGTGTCCTGGATGCTAGCAACATTAGCACAACTGAGAATGTTGCTTGCTGAGTTTGTTGGATCCCTTCAGTTTCTCTGCACTTTCCCCCTTGGGACTAACTTGCACACTGGTTCACATGAATACTTTACAAAGAGCATGAATATTTCAGAGTTGATGTAAAAATGCATTCAGAGGCAGGTTTCTGATGTGGCTCCTTGAAAGGGCTTTGCAGAGGTATTTATTGTGCGCGCCTCCTTCACCCTCGCCGCTGAAAAGAGTGACGGCGGTTGCAACACCCTCCCTTGGCATTGTTCCTCGTCGGGTTACCGATTTTCAACAGATTTTTTGGAAAGAAATGTCCTCTCTTTCTTTTTTGCACACACTGGTGTTTGGTTGCAATTAGGTAACAACAGACGCAGACACACACACTCCTGCCTTTTTGCCCACTGAAGCATGTTCACTTAAAACGGGTGGAGATTCTGTCAGTGTGCATTTGCCTCTGTCCATCTTCACCTACTACAAGCAAGTCATTTGTAATGCATGTCAGGTGGTCGATTTATGGTTTGCACTTGCACTGTGTTCTGGGAATGTGACATTGGAGCAACTTCTCTCTCCGTGTGCCTGCTGATACAGTGAGACACAGATCTGTAAACTCATCTAATGCGGTTTAATTCAGCCAGTTCATTTATAAGGACTTTGAAATAGTAATTTTATCTTTCGCTGGCTCCGGCGCAGAGTTGGAGACAGTCTTCCCTTGGCTGTGAGGCTGGGATTCAGATGTTGGATAGTGTCAAAGGAGGAGACACAGTGGAGCTGTCTTTACTGCTGGCATTTATGGCTGGGGTCTCATCTTTCAGCCATATTGTTCTGATCAGTGTGCTCTGGCTGAGGTGTGGCTGTGTGAAAGCAGCAGGGGTTCGGAGGCTGTCCATGGCTGAGCTCTGCTCTAAACACCCCATGTAATCAAAGGTCATATTTGTGTCATCTCGCTCACTCTGCCTCCCCTTCCTTTGCATCGCCTCTGCCTCCCTTTCCATAAGCTGTCCTCTCTCTCCTCCCCTCCATTTTTCAGCCTCCTTTCTTTCCAGCAGGAAGACCCTTGTGTCTGGGAAGCGGTGGTCTTCCTGCCACTTCTGTTTTAGCCACCCTCCCCTGCCCTAGGCCATTGTTGCAGACCCCAGCTTTGTGTGTGTTTTACGGCTGCTGTTAAAGATAAAAAACAGTCCCTTCCACCCCCTTTATTGTTTTCTGGTAGGATGTCCCTGTCATTCCCTTGGTTTTTATGTCCTAGCTGGATATCCGAGCAGCTTCCCCCTTCAAAGGTTAGCTGTGCTGTCTGCCTTCTCCCATTTTTTTTTCCAAAGGGGAATAAATAACTTTACTGAGACTTTTATTGAACGTCTCATTGCTGGAATATCCCATGGGTCTGTGGTTGTTAGGAAGACGCTTCAAAGACAAACACAGGTGTTTGGTGGAGTTAGCGAAGGGCTGGTTACAACCAGGGTCTTTAAAAGAATAAGCCTCGGTGAGTGGATGAGGGTTGTTTGTGGGAATGGAGGCTTCTTCTTCTTGGCCTTGCAGCTCTTGTGTTGTGAGCACTCACAGTTTGTACTGCGCTTCCCTTTGGCTTTACCTACCCTCCATCCTTGTTGACCCCAGACAAGAGCGCTGGCTTGAGTTTGTTGCATGCTCAGCGTAATTATTTAGCAGCACAACACTGAATGGAACTGAAAAACTGCCTCTGTCCCTCTAAATCTACACAATTTGGTGAGAGAAATTTAAAGAGTGTGCCTTACCTGCCTAAAAAGAGAATGATGACTTGAATTACCCATCTTAAATGTTACAGTAAAAGGTTACATGTATCCGGGAGCTACTGTGGTGGAAGTACATTGACAGAACTCGGGTCTCAGGCCAAGTTCCATTTGGCTCGGGCCGTCTCTCTTTCGCTCCAGCTCTGCAAAACAGAGTGAGAACCTTGGCCTCTTGTCGGGCTCGTTTGTGGATTGTTGTGAGATGACACGGTTCAGACGCCATGTCACAGGAGTTCCTCAGAATAGTGGAGGTGTTGCTTGGCATCGTCCACCTGGCTGAAATAGCACCTTACCTGGTGCTGCAGCCATCTGTCACCTTCCCCTGACAGTCCCACTGGAGACCCAAATGACTTGCAAGGGCACGCTTTTTTTTTTTTTTGTGAAAAAGCAAGCACATACTTATGGTTACAAGGATCTAATGCGCACACCATGTTTCAAGTGGTATCAATAAAACTCTGGCAAGACTTTTCGATCACTATTAAATCATCAAACCTGGTGTCCAATAACAACTCATCCACAAAAAAGTAATAGGACCCAGAAATCATCACACTCGGGTAACTTAAGTGACAGATTTGATGTCAGATAAATGATGTAATCAGTTCTTCTTCTCTGCATATTTTTGCTCATCAGCAAAACTGTCCAAAAAAGTGAAGGTTTAGGCTGAGTTGAGGGAAAAAAAGCAGGAATCTGGCACTGCAAGAGGAATTTGGCTAGTGAGTGGCCATGCTGCCTCAGAGACGGACTCTTCAAACAGACCGCCACCCACACTACACCGTGTGGCATGGTGCCACAGAGCCCTCGCCTCGAGCATGGGGCGTGTACACAGGACAAACACAAAGGAGACCCACGGGTGAGAGTGATGGGCAGGGTAATACCTTCCTGTATCAGATTTCAGGGCATTGGATTTCAAAACCTTCCCATATATTTTTACACTCAACACAAGGAAGTGAGAAGTTTCATTAAGAATCCAAAAAGGCTATGAAAGTCTTTTGTTCACTTCCCATGACGAACAAACACACACACACACATACACACACACACACACAGAAACTTGGAAAAAAACAAAAAAGTAGCTGGACTGGAAATATATTATTGTGAGATTGAATCGACTGATAGATTTGCCCAAAGTCAACCAC
>JAPZDY010000009.1:9510872-9521169 GCA_029783645.1 Ctenochaetus hawaiiensis
CTCCTTTGGTTTGTGTGTGTAAATGTGTGTATTCGCATTTGACAAATCTTCTTCCAGAAAGAGGAGCTGCTTTGAGGATCAATACTGACACACTGTCTGCACACACACACACACACACACACACACACACAACACATACACACCCTTTTACGCTTACTGTCTCATCTGTCAGTTGACAGAGTTTTCTCCCGCTTCGTGGGTTCTTTTTCCAGCCAAGCAGATGGTGAACATTCAGAATGAAAGCAGATCCTAAGTCCTTTTGGATCTCCATCAATCCGGCATTCTCTGGGACCGTCCTGCACGGGGCTCAAGTTTCTCAGCACTGACCGAGCCTTCCCGGCTCTCCAACCAGGCCGTAGTCACCGCCCTCCCTCCACAGTGCACATATGTCCAGTCTAACCACAGTGATTTTTTTTTATCTCACATTCAACAACGGCCCGCATTCATTCGCACAAACACTGGAGCTGAAAAAAGGGCTGCTGACAGTTGCTGCCATTGCTCACTCCTTTTGCTCCCCCATCGGCTCTGTAGATACCTTCAAATCCAGCAGGGTGCCTCTGCCCTCTGTTCTCCCACATCCTCGCCCAGTGTGTGGCGCCCTACTGGGAGCATATGGCAAAGCAAACACTCTGAAGAGCTCACACCCCTTGTCTTCCCTCATCTATCTGTCCCACAGAACTGGAGTAGCAGCTGTACCACCAAACCTTCCTCCCCCTGCCGTCCACCTGTGCATTTTTATGTGACAGAATGAGTAGGATTTATTTCAGCACGCGTGCTCGGGCCTTTTAACGGGGCTAGTTTTTTAAGGTGCGCCACTTTGAAGCCTGCGGCACTCCTAACTGTAAGTGATTTTATGAGTCGTGTTTCTGTGCCAGTCAGCCAGGCCACTGCGCCACAACCAGATTGGTGGAGAGCAATGGGGATGCCATTCCAGCACACACCATCTGGGAGAGTGTGCAAAGAGGAGCGGAAAAAGCGTGCTTTTTTTTTTTTGTACATGTGATTCTGCACATATGTTTGTGCGAGAGTGTGTTTTTGTGTGCATGTAAAGGAAGAGAGGTGGTTAGTGCTGGCTGTGAGAGGAAAAAAAAAAAAAGAACGAGTTTGGCTTTTCGAAAGAGGCCTCCTACTGCCCCTGCCCGCGTCTACTGATTTATGAGCTTGTGGAGGAAATCTCTCATTTGTCACTTTTCATCTCTTTTCTCCACGTCATCCTTTTTTTTCTCTCCCTCATTCTCTCTCAATGGAATTCAGCTTTTCCCCAAATCTTCCACTGCTTCCAAAGACCGAAGAGGGAGAGGAAATGAGAAAGAAAGGGAAGAGAGAAGGAAAGCAGCCAGGAGGGAGCTGCTTTCTGTCAGTATCTGGTTAAAACCATGTTGAACAAAAGCCTTGTCTTAGTGGATATGTTTTAGTAAATATTCATAGGTGTTGACATGTCAGCGTAATGTATTTTGTTTGTGGTACAGATGCATGTCATTAGGCAGTGTATACTTTCGGCCTGTAAATAATTCAAAGCACTTGTTATTGTGCTGTTTCTGCTGCATTGTGGTTTGAGCATTATTGTTGGAAATAGTTTAAAAAAAATTAGGTCTGAATCCTTCGTGCAACACTGTTTCTGTGTGGAGAACGTTCCTGCAGGCAGGTTTGCTGCTAATACCTGCTATCCAGTACATTACCATACGTTACTGGGGGTCACAGTCAGGTCAACTGCAGTCTGCAGCCTTGGCCTGTGAGTGTGTGTGTGTGTGTGTGTGTGTGTGTGTGTGCGTGTGTGTCCACATGAATGTGCACCAATCATGTGTTTATGTGCCAGTGTGCACCTTACTCACTCAGGTGTTAGCTATAAATCTGCATCACCCTTTTTTCTGGCCTGCTGAGGACACAGCAGGAGTGGTTGGGGTTTCACCCTATTTCAAAGCAGGGGGAGGAGAGAGGAAAGGGAGGGAGAGGGTAAAGGGTTAGAGGGGAAGAGAGATAAATGAGGGAGGGGGCTTAATGAGAGCCCTGGCTCACATGATTATGAGACTGGCTGATAGAAATCAGGATCTTTCTCAAAGAAGTCAATTAACCCCCTCCCCCCTTCCCTAATTATGCATGGATTGCTCCACTGGCTCTTTACTGATAGGGCTGCTCGGCTCAATATGCACACTCATGCTGCCTGAGTCCACAAGGCCTTGTGTGTATTGTGAGAAGCATTCGTCAACCTTTTTTTTAAAAAAAAAAAAAAAATCTGTTGGCAGTCTGCTCTAAACTCAGCTTTTTCAAAGCCATTAGTTATCCCCAGCTCCCTCATCTTTCTTCCCCACCTGACAAGCATAGAGCCAGTACCAGACAGAGCCAGGAGGGGGCTCCACCCCTGGAGGCCTCTGGTCATTAGTGCATTAAAGGCTAGATGATGGCTGAACTCTGTGGTCAGAGTAAATAAGCAGTGTTGTATAATGTCAACACAACCAGGCGGCTCCTTCACAGCACCCAGTGTTGACATAACTGCTCTCTTATCTGAGAAGTGCAAAGCCCAGCCCCACAATAGAACACTGTGCCAGAACAAATACAGTAAAGAGATAGAAAACACACTCCCCAACACACAAACCCATACACACACACACACACGCACACACACACACACACACACACACACACTGGCTGTGAGGGAATGTGTCATATGGCATTACAAGTCAAAGCCGCTGCTGCTGATGCCGCCATCAATACGGCACAAAACAATGCATAACTGATAACGCGGCACCGTACAATCAACTTGCGCCACGCTCATGCTGACAGACAGCTTGGTTTTCATGTGAGCTCATGAAAATAATGGGGTGTTTAGGATCTCAGTAATCTGGGTGAAGGACCTGGCCTGCGCTCGCACTGAGAACGAAGGCCAGCCTGACAGTCATGAGACGAGCTCTGCCATCAGGCTTAAGTGAATGAGCAGTCTGTGAATGTTGCAGCTGCAACTATCACTTGTGTGAGTGTGCGTGTGTGACAAAAACTGAACAGAGAGACAGAAAGGGAACGTGGGAGAGAGGGTGCAGAAAGAAGGATGGTGGTGGTTTGCCTTTCAAACCCTTGTTTAAGTACCTGTGTCACATTTGCTATTTTTCTGTGTCAAAACATTTCAGTAAGCTCTCTTCCCCTCATTGCCTCACATCACCCTAATAACTCTTCTTTATTCTCCTTCCCTGTCTTTCCTCCACCCCCCCCCCTCTTGCCACCCTGTTTCTCTCCATTATGGCCTCTGCCAGGTCTAGACTGAGCTTGGCTCACACTAGTGTTGTGATAACCTGCTGAAAGCTGTTGCCCTCCCGCGGATATGAGGACACCCAGCTGAGGTTTCTCTGCGCTACGTCTCCCTCATGCTTCCTCCCTTTAACTCTACGATCATGACTCCCTTTATTCCTTTTCACAGATCCCATAACCTAGCTTGAGGCTTTCTGGCCCAACGCGTATGTGCTGACATATTTTATGAGCAGTAGAGCTAAGTATATATTATAGAAAAAGCAAAAAAATAATAAAAGCCAAGATGTGCATTATAGACACAGTTTAAAGTCAGTTTAATGGTTACTCTGGGATGTAGGTTCCTTTGTTTGAGACCCAAAACCTCAACAGTAGTGATATTGAAAATGGCCTGTTGGAAAATATATGTTTTAAATTTCCATAGATATATAGTGGTATCTTTGTGTGCCTTTACAGAGAATCTATGTGTGTGTGTGAGGGTGTGTTTGAGGATGTGCTATGGCAAACAAAACGAGCAGCTGCAGCACATCTGTTAACTTCGATCAGATGCTGCAAGCCTCTTGTAACCCCGCAAGGCTTCCCTCCTCCTCCTTCCCATGCTGGTTTTGAATACGACCTGCAGACAAACACAGAGCGAGGGGGCATAACACGTGACCGTCCAGCCCGCCCACCTGTCCAGAGGGCTAGATGTAATCAGTGCGAAGGAGATAGACAACTGCAATGGTAGCTGTGCAGCCAGCCAACCAGACAGACGAGCCATGAGCGGTTGATCAAGATGATATCCCTCCCATCCGTCCCCATGGTTTGACCTTGGACTGTGCCTTCTCTACTCCTAGCTGTTAAAGACTACATCAAGCTAACCAGCTGGAGAGGAGAGGAGAGGCTTTTTATGGCTGTCCTGCTCTGTGTTACACTTCATCTGCTCATGTTCGGGTGAGGATGACCTTCTCTCCTCTGCGCAGATTGCAGGAAATGCTCCCACTTTTACTCATCCCTGCTCAAGTGTGTTGCTCCAGATGTTGAGCAGGCTCTGGCAGCAACATTCCACGGATGACCAATGTCAGCAGTTGGGAGACATAACTCAACTTTAAAGCCCAGTTTGTTAGATGCATTTCATGAAAGAATTTACTGTTTAATTTGGCCAACCTTGTACACACTTGCAAGTGTAGGCTGCTATGGTGGGTAAGACAGTGGTTATCTGTATAAGACAACCAGAGTGTTATATTCCTGATGGCTAAGAAGCTTTGCAGCAACAGAAGTCAAGGAGATGCGCACATTATACAGTGTGTTCTTTACAAGGTAATACTGTATATCGTTTGGCCTTGGCTGTCCAGGTGCCTTCCCTCCCCTTGTCTGTAGGTTATCTGAACAAAAATGCTTGCATTTGTCTTGGCCAGCGCTACAAGAATTAAACATTTCTCCTTTGTTCCCCTTGTGAACCAGAAGCAAATTATATTCAGGGCTGCTGAAAGACCTTGGGCTGGCTGGCTGGCTGGCTGGCTGGCTGGCTGACTGGCTGGCGCTGCAGCTCTCGGCTCCGTTATCTGCGCTGTTCTGTCTCTGAGCTTCTGACAGGCTACATCAGACGGAGAGAAGCCAGAGCAGGGAGCTGCCTTCTGTTTCTCTCACACACACATCACTCCAGGACTTTATCATATTACAGGCCAATTCAAGAGAACTCAAAGGAGAGCAGCAAAGCAGTCTCTTCAACCACCAGGTCCCTTCATATCCAGCGCTGCTCTCCATGACCTAAAGGAGGCACCGGGCCACAGATGGAAGAGGGAGGGAGAGAGGATGGGAGAACAAGAGTGGGACATTCCGACAAGCACTGGTTGCCAGTTGAACACTGGGATGCGGATTTATGGGTGGTTCCGTTGAAGGGTGGGGGGTGAACCTGTGACTCCTCATAAAACTAGACGTTCATTGGCCTCACAGGCATCAGAAAAGCTGATGGACGAACAAGAGCAGAGAAACAGAGAGCAAGTGGGAGGAGGGGATGGGAGGGACGGCGGTTTTTTAAAAAACCCCAAAAAATGAAGAGAAAGTGTTTCCATTTTGAAGCACGCGGATGACGGCAACTGAGGGAAGAGAGTGAGGTGATGAGGGAGGACAGAAATATGGAGCTGAGCAGCAGGGGGAAGGAGGCAGAGTGATGGAGGGATGATGGAGAGGGTGTGAGGACGGAAAGGGAAAACTGAGAAGGGGAATGAGTGATGGGGCTCGAAGGAGCAAAGGGAGAAGAGGGGATGAAAGTGAAAAAGGGAAGACAGCAGGCAAAATCTGCCCCAATGAATTGAGCTGCTTGCAGATTTATGTGGTGTTGTGGGTATCATTATACATCAACCAGAGGAAATGGGGAGACACAAGCAATGTGACGCCTATGGGGTTGTATGTGTATGTGTGTGTGCGTGTCTGTGTGTGTGTTTATCTGTGTCTGTCTTGCACCGTGCTTTTTTATTCTCCATCCTCACGCTGTTCATGTCTCCGCCAAAGCAAACCGACTTCTGAGTTCGACAGAACACACTTGCCTGTGGTGAGGTAACATCCACCCACATCCACACTCCACTTTTCTGTAGCCTATCTATCTAGCGCTGCTGGTTTGAGAGAAGAGAGGTTTAGACCACCCAGGACCGGGTAGTCAAAGAGCCGCTTTGATGTGGCAAAGGCATATGTGCAGTGCACGGGCACAATCTCTGCTAAAACACACTCGCAAAATACAGTTTTACTGCCTCCTGTGTGGAATCATTACTCCTCGTCACTGGAGCTGTAGGATGCTCAAAAGAAGAGAGAGAGAGAGAGAAAGAGGGAGAGTGAGAGAAAGGCAGCCACCTCCTGTGCCAGGCAGTGCCAGACTGAAATACGGGAGCCGTATGGTCACCCTGAGGGAGGGGAAACCTGCCCAGTCTAACCACATCTCAATTAACCAATTAAGTTCAAAAGTTAACAGGGGACTAATTAGAGAGAATAGTGCTGAGCACTTGTTTTAATCTGCCTTTTTTCCCACTAACAGGCATGTCTGTGTCCGTGACCTGGCTGGCTGAGCTCTGGCTGCGTCGGCAGAAACATGGCACGCAAGCCGGCGTTAGTCACCCATCCATCCCCATGGCCAGAACATTAAACCAGCGGATTTAGACAGATCAGTCATCAGCTGTAAAACAAACCAGATCCAGAGCATTCCATGTGATGTTTCCAGTGGAACAGGAGAACCATGAAAATCCCATATTTGAATCTGGAGATGGAGAGACCTGTGAGAGAATGTTCAAAAGTGGAGGAGAGTTTTTTAGTCATATCTATCGTGGCTATTTCCTGTTCGCCCCCTCGTATTTGCTCCTGCAGATGGGTTTTAATGAATGCCAAATGGAAGGTTTAGTGCCTAGCTATTGGCCTGTTGGAGTTTCTTTTTAACACCATCGTATTAAATGACTTGTGTTAAGGACTCGAGGCTACAGCGTGCTCCTCTCGTTGACAATATGCCTCGGGCAGAAAGTGTTTGCAACTTACCACTAAAAGTACAAATTTTATCCCTGTGTTCAAGAGGAGGAGGGATTGCTATATTGGCTGCTACCACCAATAAAAGATATGTGGGCTCTATGACACAATGGTAGTGGGGCTGCTTTGAGCCCCGGAGCCAAATGCAGTGTGTTTGGAATCAGGCTGACAGCTAGATAGAGAGAGAGAGGTGAGAAATCCTTCTTTGACTCTGCTCGTTTTCCAGCGGGGATATCTTTGTGCTCTGATTTTTTTTTTTTTTTTTTTTGGGCTTTATTTGAAGGCCGTGACAATTTAAGTTCCTGCATGGTTGATTAGCTGTGTGTGTGTGTATGTATGTGTTTCCGTATGTATGTGTGTGTGTGTGTGTGAATGAGGAAGAGGGTGAGAGAAGTCTTCTGGATGTCAGGATGCAGTTTGAAGGGTGAAGGACTCCCCTGTTGTATGTGAGGCCCTGGAGGATTCCTCCCCCTTTCCTCTTCCTCCTCCTTCCTTTCCTTACTCCCCCCTTACATTCATCTCTTCCTCTGTGAGACCCAAAATGCTGGGAAGAAATGTGTCATTAACAGGGGAGACCAAAATAATGTTTATGGGCTCAAGCAGCACTGAAATCATTTTCCATATCAGTGCAACTGCATGGGCCCTGTGGGGGAGTAAATCTGATTTTCTCCTCCCTGTGCCAATGGGAAACATCATGGGAAAGAAAACAGATTGGATTGTTAGAGAGATGGCCTGACGCAGCTGTGGGCGGCTCTTTTTGTTTTTGGGTGTGTTGCTGTGTGTGTGTGTGTATAATGTATGTAAGTGTGTGTATCATAAGGAAGAGAGAAGCCCCTTTAACACGGCCTGTTTAAGGCGGGAATATTCCACTGTTATTCGGCTTCTCCGTACTCTGTGAAAGGTACGAAGGTTGAATGGGGGTAATTTTTGCTTTGTTTTTGAACCAGCAGAAGAAGTGGAAGCAGAGAATTGACATTTGTGTAAAAAAAACTCCTTTTTATTGTGTGAAATTCAGAGCCAGCACTGGGACAGCGGTTTAATGTTTTGTGGAGCTGTACTCACCAGCTGTAGAATTAAGGAGCAGCTAGCAGCAGTTAGCCGCTAACTCAGAGAAGAAGAGCTACGACAAAAAATGTAATGCAAACTAAGGAGACAATGAATTCACCTGCCATATAATGAGGACGTTGACTGATTTTTATCGCCCTGTTATGTCAATGTTAATAAAAAGTGCTGACTGACACATATGTTATGAGTAACACTATGAAGCCGACACACACCATGCCCGTCACGCCTCTGGCTTAATTACACACAGGAGCAGCGTTATGCAGGCCTTGTTTATTTCACCGTTAAAAGTAGAATAGAAAGAAGAGGAGTCTTAGGTACAGAGGTATTGCAAGATCTGGATACAGCTAGAGAGAGGAAGAGTGAAGAAAGTAAAAAATAAAAATGTGGATGTTTAGCGTGGGGGTGTGGATGAGAGAATGAGATGGATGAGCCCCACTATGGTAATCACAATTTCATGCCTCAGGAATAAAGAGCCGGGATGCAACAAACGGCCCTGAAACACTCTCATGTAACAATGGGTCAGTTAACAAGCACACTCACCAAAGTTTGGACAGATAACAAATGGTTCTCCTTGAGGAGTGTGTAGCTGCCCTGTATACAAAGAACAAAGTGCGTCCAGCACTGCTACCACTCAGCAAAATGTCAAGCCTTTATTGGCCATTCCATAAGAAACACTTACAGTTTATCTGAACCAAGAGACAAAAAAGCAATTGCTTTAGTCAGTAGTGCGGAGGGGGATTTAATAAAGTAAAATGCTGATGGAAATAGGACGGTGCTTAGAGAGAAAACACTCTTTAATGAGTCCAGTCCAAGGAAAACTACATTGGTCTGGTGTAATGTGCACTTCCTGTTACATCATGAACATTTAGGTTCTCAGAGAAAAGAGAGAATGGGAGAAATTAAAAGCAGAGTTGAGTGATTTTGTGTTGTGACATTGCTTTTCTTGTGTGTGCTATTAAATGTGTGTTGTGGGAGTAGGGAATGTGAGCATGCATGTGTGGGTGGGTGTAAAAGGAAGGTAATGGGCCTTGAGCTCATTTGTCCTGGCCTGGTCCTGCTGCTGTTTCGAATCTGTCCTCCCACCTCCTGTGTCCCAGCCTGGAATGTCAGCTTGTTCTCCATAGAAGAGGAAAGTGACTCAGCAAATGCATTTTCACATGGATCCCATTATACACAGGTCCAAGTCACAAGCCCAAACCTTAGGGACTCTACATTTACTTCGGCCTCTTGTCCAACCATTGGTGTCCCAACTACACTGTAACTGTTTTCACACATGCACCGCTGAGATTGTCTGGACAGGTCCGAATCATTTAACCTGAACTTTAACCTGCCAGCTCCCTCGTACAAAGTCCAGAGATATGTCATATCGAGCATGTGTGAACAGAGCAGGTCATTGCCTGCTTTGATATCAACACTAAAACAGTCTTTATTATAGATGAGTCATTTGCCTCATCCGCCGTCTTTGACTGCGACTGCACCAACATTCACCTGAAACAAACAGGGTATTTCCAGGAGGTGAGAATTTGTCTGATATTGACAGTTTCTTGTTTGCTACATATGAGGAAGGGGAACTCCTGACTGATCTGATTCTGCAACATTGTCTGGAGTTCATTTCGAAACGGTCACGTCCACTTTCCTTTCTGGTCTGTCAGTGGCATTAAAGCTCAACAACATGCCCTTCCCCTTTGCCCTCTTTCACCCGTCCCCCAGTTTTTTTTTTTCCTCTGTGGCCTTCATCCACATTGCTCCACCCATAAGCCAGCACTTACTTTGACGGTCAGAGGTCTATTTGTCTCGTAAACGACACATTTCCTGGCCCTCTCTTTTGTAAATAGCTGCACCGGTGCTGTGTGTCCAGCTCTTTATTTACAGTGCCCGTAAAACACCGCTTCAGCAGGAACCTTTCCAGACATTGCTATCTCTTCCTGTCAACCACCCCCTGCCTCCTCGCATCACTGTTGGCACAGGTGTGATGGGATGAGCGGTGGAACCCCTTTTTTTTTTAACAATAACAGCCATCTGAAAAAGCAACTTTATGAATGATTTATTGCAGTAAAACTGAGAAGAAATATTTCAATTTACCTCCTTGATGAGGCTGACCGGGTAGCGCACACATGTGACCTGCTTTGCTGTGTCAAGAAAGAGAAAGGAAAAGGGTAAGAATGGGATTAGATAGTGAGAAACATGTTGGTGGGACATGTCTATGCTCTTTGACACCCCCTACAAGAACAAACTATCCCTCAGAGACACTTTCTCCTATCTGTTTTCTCTGCAGCATCACGGGTTGTGTGGATCCATTGTTGTTTTCAGGCTTCCTGCCAAGCCAGGACGAGCCAGTTGGACTAATTTGTTTTGGATTAGAATCTCTTATCCCTATCATGTCAACTTGTATATTGTATAAACAGCTGGGTGAAGTGGGCGGAGTGCTTGGGCAGACCTCCCCTTGCCAAATTTATTTGCATAGCACTTCTGACATTAAAAAAAAGAAAAAAAAAATCCCAGAATC